>APFE030173236.1:96565-121478 GCA_000404065.3 Pinus taeda | reverse complement strand
GGCCCTAAACTGAGACCATTCTCTCAGGATTTACTGCAATCCAGACCTGGATCACTAGGCCTTAAACTGAGAATCCTCCCTTAGGATTTACTGTGTATCCCTCCAAAATAAGTTAAGGGATTCGTAGGCCTTTAGGAATGAACCTTGAGACCACCTTCGCCCCGGATTCTGAAATCCATTCGGAAAATCCAAAGCTCAAAACCGATATACAGATCCCATAACTCCATGGCATCAAGAAAAGGCAAGGCTAGGCTCAAAACCATTGTCATAACCCGATAAAACCATGCAACTGACAATAATAGAACTATACACCAACATGCAAAGCCATGCATGTCAAAAGCAGCTAGGAAATCACACATGCAATATGTCACTTGCAACTATTCCTGCTAAAATTTCTTGATCCTACCTTTCCTTCCTTGATCCTTACTTTCCTTCCTTTCCTTCCCGTGTCTTTCCCTTGTCTGTGTTTCCTTTCTTGCCCGAAAACCTGAGCGAAAACTTGAGCCAAGAGCTTTCATCTCATCCTCAAAAGCCTTTTTATCAATGAGGCTTCTATTTTCTTCATTTTCTATTATTTTCCTTCAATTTCCTCCTCACATCCAACCTATGACCTTTTACCTTCCTTTTCTCCTATTTTCCTTTATTTTCATAAATAATTGTTCCAAAAACGCTTTTTTGTGTTTTAATGCCTTTGCCTTTTCCAATCTCCTTAGCCATAATAAACCGAAATGAACACCCACACCAGGATTTCCTACATGACATTAAGCTTGGAATACGTGTCCCTTACCCATGGTCTTATTTTCCCTTTATTAACTTTTATTACATGACATTTTCACCAAGGTTGTTACAAATCCCTCCCCCTTGGAGAATATTAATGCTCCATAGTTTCCCAAGGTTGCGAAAAGAAACCAAAGAGGTAACCATATACCAAAATTTTGACTTTCCAGCTAGCCCTACCAAATCAGAGAGGGCTCTCTCTAAAATCAACCAAAATATCATTGATATTATTAGGGTTTGAGGCTAGATATTTTCACAGTAGGTTTTTGTTTTAGGTTTTGTTAGAGATGAAGCACTAGGTTTAAGAACTATAGCCAAATAGGTCGAAAGATTAGTTGCAATGATTTAATGAGGTAATATAGATGTAATCAAAGACAAAAATCAATTTGTCGTAGTAGTATGGTGGTGAGGAAATCAAATAGAAGGAACTAAGTGAGCATACATGCATGAATTCACTTGTTTGGAAGATAAAAACACTTAAACGATAATCTCAAACAAAATAGAGAATTTATGGAAATGATTTTTTTTTAAACTTAAGAGATTAACATGAGCAGAAATATGGATAGTTGCTAGAAACATCTAACAATCAAATTAATAAGAATAACTGAAGAAAACAATGTCACTAACCACAACATATGAATCCCATAAAAATAGTTGTAACTGTATATTACTTTTGCCAAAAATCAAGTACACTAGTTCCAAAATGTATCTACCTCTAGTATCCAACCTTTTCCTTAGACTTGTTTCTGAGTACATATATAAGACAAACAAGATTTCCCCTCTAAGGTTGCAATCCTAATCCATAGCAACTGATTCATGAACCTATCTTATCATTGCCAAATCCTAGGGGAGTTAGAAACAACTTTCCCTTTTTAACTAATAGATTGACCCTATCTCTAAAATAGTATCCAATATCCATTTAACCATACCATAGCATATTTACATTTACCATGCTTCTAATTTACATTTACATTAACCTATTTCACATTTGACCTTTTACATGTATTGGGCCCTGAAATTGTCATTCACTTCGATTAAATTTTCACTTATATTTCCATATTTTCAACTTCATTCCACCTCTATTTCATTACATTTACCTTACCATTATCATTATTGGGTCACATTTATGTTTTTCCAAATTTTATTAATTCTTAGCATTTTTAAGTGAATTTATGGTTAAAAATTAGAAAATAATGTGCATATGCTTATACCTAACAAGTGTAGGTCAAAAGGAAGCTTCTAAAAGACCCTTATGGAACCTCCCAAAACCAAATTCGAATTTGAGTCGAGAAGATAATGGGATCATGAGGATATGTGTCTCATTTCCTATTTGTATTGAAACTCTAAAAAGACATGTGTCTTATCATTTCCTATTTGTATTGAAACTCTAAGAAGACATGTGTCTTATAATTTCCTATTTTGATTGTAACTCTATATATATAGGGAGATATTCATGCATTCTCATTAATGAGATAACTTCTCATCTTTTTGTATAAATAGGGGAAGTTTTCTCCTATCATGAAATGTGAAAATTGGGGAAACGCTCTTGTTTTGAATATAGAATTTGGATTTGGCACCATGCTCATGTGTGATGTTCACTTTGATTTGGTTATGCTTGTATTTGGAGCCTCTCAAATTTCCATCCCTCATGCTTCTGGATTGGTTAAGAATTATTTTTTTTGATTCCATGTCATATATAGAGGTTAAGAATTAATGTTTTTTATTCCATTTCATATCATGTGGTTTTGGTTATTCATTTCAAGGATCCTAATTTGATAATGCACACATGATCCCTTAGAGTAGATTTCATTTCATGCAATTTTGTTTTTGAAAGAGTGGTGTGCTTTTCAATTCCCATAAGTGTGGTAGATTAAGATTTTAGTTCCTGCAAGTGTGATAGATTAAGATTTCAATTCCAAACATTGTACTATAATTTCCTTTGAATTGATTGTTGAATTAGAATATGTGAATTTGGTTTATCGTTATTTAGTTTAGTAGTTAGATTGATCTAAATTGGAAGTTAATTTATAGCATATATAGTGCACGCATGCTTCACAAGTTTTACGAAACCCCCAGGTTGACAATTAAATGATAGGTAATTAATTTTCCTCAACAACATGCAGAAAAAATTTCTCACACAGAAGCCCAACAACTATTACAGAAGTGCAACAACTGTAGCAGAAGAGCAACAACTAAAAGGCTTGAAAATTTGATGGTTTGGATGGAATTTTCATTGCTGGTGATGACCTGTGAGGAAACCTTGATATTTCTACTACACCTTTGAGCCTTTAAACCATGTAAAAAGAGTTGTTTAACCTCTGCAAAATTGATTCCAAAAGTAACTATCTAGAAGCACAATGATAGTGCTAGAAAAGGGGTAGTGAGGTGTCAAAAAGGCACTTTTTGATCTTTTTCTACAAAGTTATCACTCCACAAGTTTTATTGGGTGCTTTTCTTCTTACCTTATGCCATGATTTATCCAAACGTGCCTTAAAATTTGATTTCTTACCTTCTCAGGAAAAGCGCAACAAACTGTTGTTGCATTTCTATAGGATAACTTTTTGAAAATTTAAAAAATTTCAAAATTTCAAAACCTCAAAACTGTGTTTCCCTTATTATTTGCTTTTATGTCTTGCCTTCACACCACCAGTGATGCATCAGCCAATAGGTTTAGGCTATCCTTCTTTTTTATTCTCCTTAGTTTCTTTTTGAGTTTCCTCTTCATTATTTTCACCCTAGCTTTGTATAACATGTTCCTAGCATAATAGTGTCTTGCTATATTTCTTTGAAGTTTTGTATCCCTGTTTGCTTTGTGCAGTAGCTTCTCCAAGTGGTTATTCACTCTCCCAAGCCAATATTCTTTGTCTTTCTCAATTTCAACATCTATGATGTCATATGTGGTGTTTTGGTTTTAAGGAGGAGATAGGTCTTCTACATTATGTTCTCTTCTAGCCATTGTCCTTGTCTTAAGTCTCCTAGGTTGTATCTCTTTTAGCTACTCTACATCAATGATTGTTTTCCTTTTATCTTATGTTGTCAAAACACCTTCTTTTGTTGGTGATTGAGGGTCTTCATGTGACTTGTTCTATTGCATTAGAGTTGGTTTCAACTCTCTATTCTCCTGGTGTAGGAAATCCACCTTGAAATTGGCTTTGGCTAGGTCATCCTTTAGCTCTCTAATCTATGCATCTTTCTCTTTGATGATATCATCTGTTGTCTTATTTCTATGTTGTTCTCCTACATTAGCCATTTCAATTTCTAGAGGTTCCACTTCTCCATTTTCCAAGGGAAAATCATCTCTTCTCATAGGCGATTTCTCTTTCATGGTTTTAGCCTGAACTTCTTCTTCACTAACAATCTCCTTATATAGACTTTTTTCCTCAGACCTAGTTTTAGGTTTAGATCTAGGCATCTCTTTTTCTGGCTCAAGAGAAAAAACAAATTTCTTACCTTTTCTGTCTGACTTTGAGATATCTTCTTTGGACTCATATTTTTTTATTGGTGGCCTACTTGATGATTTAGTTCCCTAAGGTTTGGAAGATGACAAAGGTATATTTTGACTTTTTGACTTGCTAGAAACATGTAAGAGAGCAGTTGCCTCCAAGAAACTTTCCCATGACATGTTGATTATTTCTAACTAGTGGAGGATTATCATTTTCATTAGGGAATTATGAAAGAGGTTAGCTTGATGGTCTTTTCCTTTTGACTACACCTTTTCTTTCATTTTCATCGAACTTTTGAACATATATTGGAAACTTAGAAGTGAAGTGCATTAGTAACCTGATGTGATATTGGTAAAGCCCACTAAACATTCCTTCACAAATGAAGTACTTATGGATTGTCTTCATTAAAGGGTTGTACTTATCTAACAACTGCCTGCTGGGAAACATATGTGAAAGAGAATCCTTGTACTGGGGCTTCAAAAACATTTTGTAGTGCTTTAGATCCAAGTCCATTCCTTTGAACCTTGATTAGGAATGGTTGTTACTTGAGATATGATCTCTTCTAACACTGGAAAATTGGCCCCTACTATAGTGACTTGATCCTTCTTGAAGTTAATGGAAAAAAGGCTAGTTAAATCATGATGATAGCCCACCTCTTGCACTCTTTGAAAAAACCCTAGGCAACCTGTTTTCTCAAATGAATTTTTGATGAACTCTGTTGAGTTAATCTCTTGCATATGAGCTAGCTCATACCTAGAGATATCACCTCATTTATGCTTCTTCATATCACTATTTTTCACCATGTTTTTTGGCTTCACTTTAATATAAAACCATAGTTTCAAACAAGGAAATGGAATGGGGTCTGATTAGGAGAATAGAGTGAAAAGCGCAACAACTCAAGGGAAGGGAATGAGGGGAAAATGACGTAGGAAAAATTCTGTGAAAATTATGGGGGGTATGGTTAGATGTTAGGAATATAATGGAGGTGGATCTTATAAAAAAACGAGAAAAAAAGGGGTGAAAATATCATATTACAGACTTAGGGAAAAAACGTAGCAAAAAGATAGGTTTTCTTGGGGAAATGGTGAAATGAAGCAATTTTAGTAAGGGGAATCGGGGGGAATTTTTAATGAAGGTAATGAAACATATATGAACATAGAAACAAAGGTTTTCACTTTCAAATGAAGTTGTAGACCATGAAAGGAAAAAACACAAGAAAAACCCTAGGGGAGGATTTTTCAATTGATTTCTGAGGAAAAAGACTATAAAGAAGGTTGGTGAAGTTTCATTTACTTGTTTAAAGAAACTTTGAAGCACTTGAAATTAAAACTGAACCTATTCTTCCTCCTTTTGATCACTCCAGGTCAAAAATGGAGAAATTTTCTCTAGAAACGCAACAAGCAAATGAAAAAGGGCAGTGGTGAAAAATTATGAATCTCTGATGGCTATAGAAATTGTCAAAGTGGTAGAAAATATCTCTAGAGATTTTTGGAAGGATATAATAATACTTTTAAATGTCTTCATGCTCATTTATAACTAGAAAATCAATTTTTGGCTCATAGTGGAATGATGACCTCATGTGTACTTTGAAGTAGTGGTTGATGATGTGATTGGTACTGGCAGCTATGGTTCTTCAATAGGAAGTGTTACATCTCCATGTGATGCATATGTACTTTGATTCCCTTTGCAATGCTTTACTTTCCTAATTCCTAATTCCTATGATGAAACTTTTTAATGACCATAATGGATAACAAAGCTCCCTTTTTCCATAATGATGACTAAGATAATGATGAACATCATATGAATATTCTAGACCATGACCTAAATGATGACCAACTAACTCAATTGATGACTTATAACAGGAAATGATGGTAGTGACAATGATGGATGATTTATGAACTTGAATAGCTCAAGGGAGTAGCAATGACACCTTGACAATGACTTAAAACCATTTAACAATCAAGAGACATGTCAAATTTAATTTTAAAATATTATAACTTGAAATAAGACTCTAACAACAGTGGAAAGAGTAAATTTGATCACTATGAGTATAGGACTCTAACAGGGAACACCGTCCTTGCTGTTAAACCACACCAAGACCTCAGGAAAACCACTGAAAAGAAAACATACTACCCATGGATCTTTATACTTAGCTTGTTGTAGTATTTACAATGAATGACCTGCACAAAACATCATGACAACATGACAAACATACCTTTTTCTAGAGCTTTATAACAAAAATCATTATGGTATTTACAATAACTACATATACACATATGCACATTTTCCAAACCAACAAATAAAATGATACAATGGTTATATCAATCAACAAGGGAATCTAGAGGCTCACACCTCCACCCTCAAAAGTAATACCAGGATTCACCTCCTTCCCAACAAGTCCATAATCCACTACCACATTCAAAGCTGCATTAATGCCCAACGCTATAATCCCGTGCTACTTGTCCTCTCAGCGAATAGTTATCAGTTCATTGTTCCAAGGCACACTCCCAAGGTGTATTTGATTCCATATGGAAATGATAATGACCAAAACAATTATATCCCCAACCTTCCCCTCTCTGCTACACAGTCCCTCAAGAAATCTAATCACGCCTTCCATGTAGTCACTCACTTTTCAAGTTCCCTGACATCCCCTATCCCGATCGATCCATCCCTTGGCAAGGCTTCCTCCCATCAGAAGATACAAATCCAAGGCATATACATGCCTCAAAACCATCATACCGATCATAGCATGCTCATGCAAATCAATAGACACTATTGGGTACCAGTGTTCCACAATGACCCTACTCCTAACGTGCTTTACCAACATACTGCTACATGTTCCAATTCCTTTTTTCGTTGTTGCAGTTGATTTCAACCACCCAACTAGGCATGTTCATGTATTCCTATTCCAAGAACATAATTTCCATGAGATTCAAAATAAATTGAAATAAATCCACATCATACCTCATTGGTAGCTCGTCAATAAGGTATACTTGCAATCCTGTTTACTTCCTAACACAAGAAGTCAAACTAGTGTCTTTGAGAAAATCATCATGTATAAAAATATCACATAAAGTTAGCTCAAAACACAACCATCATAGATAAAAATCATAAATCACACATAACCATCATAAACCAGAATCATAAATCACATGTAATCATCACAAACCAAAATCATAAATCACATGCGTAATAAAACTGAAATAAAATACTGATACTTATCCTTTAATCAACCCTTAGCTTCTACCTTTATCCTTATTCTGTAAGCATTCCAAATCAGTTTTCACACCTGAAAAACACCCAGTGCCTTCTCCTCAACCATATGCACATACACATAGTGTGCATCACACACATGCAACCAGACAAGAGACATAACACCATGCAATACATGCACCTACACCTGACATACAACTCATACAACTACACCCACTACACAACACAACATAATGCATACTCCCACATCCGTGTACACCACCACAAAATACATACACCTACACCTAATGTACAACTAAATACATATATGTACACACAGTACAACATGACAAATACACATGTCATGATACCCTGACTACACATTGCGCATATGTAGTACTGCATGACCTCAACATAACATGTATGACATGAAGACAATACCACATGTACACCAGTACCATATGTAGAACATGTACAAAGTACCACCTGCACAATGTGTGCGCAACATCACATGTACACAACACCACCTTCACAATGTGTACACAATGTTATATGTACATTGCACCACCTGTACAACGTGTACACAATATCACATGTACACGGTACCATATGCATGACATGTACACAACACTGCATTTACACAACATCACATGCACCACATGTACAACATATACACGACATCACATGCTCACAGCACCACTTGTACAATCATGCACACAACACCATATGTACAACATGCACACAACACCATATGTACATAGCACCATATGTACAACATGCACACAAAACCATATGTATACAACATGTACATAACACCCTATGTACACAACACTGCATGTCCAACATGTGCACAACACCGTATGCACACAACACTACATGTACATAATGTGCACAATACAATATGTACACAACACCACATATTCAACAAGTACATAGAACCATCTATACCCAACACTACATATGCAATATTTTCACAACACTATTTGTACCACTCTATAGATACCATTGCATAAATAACATGTACACACACTATATATACACAACATTGTGTGCACACAAAATCACATATGCAACATTTACAACATATACAACATATGCACAAGAGTAGTACCGCATATCCAAAACCACACTATCTCTATCAAGCATGTCATAAAGCACATTGTTTTCATTCCGTTGATGTACCCTTCATCCTTACATGTCATAACATAAACATAGGCATAATACAAGCATACAATATCAATTCATATCCACATGATAACGACCTCATATATTTGTCATGACTACTCTTCCTACTTGGTTCACATAAGACTAGGAACCCGTTGAAGCCTCATAATTCTGATGCTCCAACATGTGGGATAACCACCTGGTCTGGACCTTAAAGACAACTCCTTTTCCGTTTGATGTGGTGGCTTTGACTGGGGATGATGGGACCAATTTTCCAAAGTGGGTTTGAAAATGAGAATGGGTGGTTTTCAAGTGATTGCAATAAGAATAATGATAACTAAATGACCTATTCTAGCATGAAAATCTCTAGCTAACTTAATCTAATATAAACCCAGGGTATTCTGTGCGATATGTGATCTAAAAGTATATGTGTTTGACATGTGATAATAAATATCATTCATGTATTAAACATAGATGATAACATGTAAATATAATTTCTTTGACTAAATAGTTAGTCAAAGAAATGTATAAACTATATCACATATATTTAATGATCATATATGAGAATAAATACTTTCAGCTAGGCATCATACAATAGTGCAATTAACACATAACGCAAAGAACGTATTCCATATATAATTCATGAAAACAAAATGTTATCGCTAATTTAACAAAACAAAACTGATCATACAAGATAAAAGTACCATATGTGTGAGTATCTGCTCATTTGACCAATGACATAGATCAACTCCTTTCTTCAAATCAAATTATTCTCCAAGCATACAGAAGCACATCAATAAAGGAGATTAGTTTCATAATCAAAAGTAATGGCCATGTTCCATAATTTCATCAAGGAATTCACAAACTTACAAAAGTGCATTCTTTGCAAAAAAATTTGATAAAACTCTGGACCTATCTCTAAATGCATGAGAAGGGTATAAATACTATCTAACTAAAGTTGAAAAATACATTTTACAAAATATCTTGAGAAGGTTTCAAAAAACCTTCCTCTTAACTAGCAACTAACTCTAAAAATAAAAGTAATTTGATGACCAGAGGTTATAAAGATGTATTGTTGTCTACCAGCTTTTCCTTTAGGTTGCAAATATCGGCCATTGGTTTCACTTGAGGAGGTGCCCCAAATTTCATCCTAACCTATCCTTTGAAGATGGCACCTATGAGAGGTGGCAACATCCTTTGTGTTGAATTAAGTGAACAATTCAATGTCATAATTTTGCTATGAGGTTTGACGAGGAATTACCAATATGCCTCTGAGTCAGTCTTTGATAACTTTGTGATCAACTCCCTTTGGTTTTTCACCTTCGCCTTCTAGTTTTTATCCAAATCATTCAAATTTGGCAGTGACTTTGGGTTACCTTCTTTTATCAAGTGGGTGGTGTGCAAAGTGTGATTGATTTCTTTTATTAAATTTTTAGCCACTCCTGTTGCTCTCGCTACTGCCAATTCTGCCTGCTTGATCCGTGCATCCAAATCTATGAACAATATACCTTTATATGTTTTTTCTATTTCTAGAAAATTAGAGCTTCTTCCTTCTTTAGATTCTTTCCATTCAATGTAGTCATAGATCTTAGTATTTAAATCATTAAAATCGATTCTCTAATCAATTGCCTTATCTGTTAATTGGTCACTGGTAATCATATAAGGGGTGATATGGGATATTCTCTGGCCGAATAGATCTTGCTATTTTCATAGAATGGATTTTAGCTCCAATGCTTATTTGATGAATTCATTGATAGTAGGGACATATTTGTACTTTGTTATGGCCTCTTTCAATTCTTGGATTTGAATGTTCTTTACAGAGATGTCTGCTTCGTGGCTTATCTTTAGAACTTCCATACTCTGCTGCAAATGGACTATTTGTTTAGTTGCTTGCTTATTCACATTTGCTTTCTCAATTTCCAATTATTTCTCGAGTTGTGATATCCTCTATTCCCTTTCCCTTAATAAAATAGATACCTATGTGGCTTTATCCATGGTGGTAGTAGCATACACCCCTGTAAATTACAACAGTCTAGTTAAGTTTTCAGCTGGGTTTGAAGGAATATCCCTCCAGACTATGTCCATTGGTTCATTCCTAGGTGGGATTTTAGGTGTTTCTACTCTCCTTCTTTTCCTCTATATTCTTACTACAACCTTATGTAGTGGGTTGTAAAATACATATAAAGGAGGTATCTATGTAACCTTTAGAATAATTTTAGATGTTGGAAATGTAGGGATGATTTATGTATTCTGCGAACTTGTCCCTTGCTCATTCATTGGCTCCAACTTTGAAATTTTTTGAGTTTTCTTTGGAGTATGATATTCTATGGTTTCCTATACATTTGTTGTCTTGGGAGTATATTGGATTCTTTTTATTAAATTGGACCCATTCCTGCTCCAAATCGCTGCTTTTGCCTTCGAGATCGGTATCTTTAGTTACGTCACTTATGACTTGTTTTTTAGCTAAACTTCTGTTGGATTCTGTTGTAGTCTCTGTCTCTTGTGTCTTCCCTATATCTTGGGTTGTGTTCACCTAAGATTCTATACGAGAATTTGGCCCTTCATTGTTAATAGTTACATTGGGCGTAGGCTTGTCATTAGCTCTTAACAAATGCAATGGGCTTCTCTCGAGCCTTTGATTTCTAAATTCTCGAAACCTTTCAAAGTCATCAAGATTTAGATTCACCTTCGCCCAATCAAATGCCTGTTCGAAAGTTTCAGTTGATTGTAAAAGATATTCAAATTCTTGAGCTTCAGGGACATAGGTTTGAGATTTAGTGTTGTAGTAACATTTTGTGCTACTTTTTATGGGTCGATTTGCCTCTTTGGTAGAGTATGGAGCCTGAGGCTCTCTAGGTTTAGTAACTCTTTGTTTTCATGGTTGAAGTTTGCCAATGAAAAGAACCACACTAGATGGGAAAGGGTGGCCATAATGATTTTTTGTTATCTTTCAAGGTCTTGGTCAAGCCCTTCCCAATAGTTTGGTGAGCTATTTCTTTGGATAACAGTTTGTTAGAGACATACAAAGGGAGTACATGCGGGTATATTGTACTGCCATAAACTTTTATATTTGTGAACCATTGTTTAGAAAAATACTTGCCTATTGCGAGAAGGTCTGTATCAGCTTCTTTAGAAAAGTTGGGGGCTTTCTTATCATAGATGAATTGGTGTAATGGTAAAATAATAGCATGGAATACTTTGTAAAAAGAGGGAATAAAATGGGATTCCCACATCTATTTCTGACTGAGATGGATGGTGTAGGGGTCTTGTAGAGTCCATTTCCAACCCATGATTGGAAACTTAGTACAGAAACATATGGCATCCATGATATAGGCACTCAAATAAAGTGGAGGAAGGTTCTCTGCGGAGGTGGATCTCTTTTGACGATATGCAAAGATAGCAGTAGCTAGGTTATGAGATAGGATAGTGGCCCAATTCATTATATGGGAATTGACAGAAGCATCAATTAAAGGGACCCATTCTATAGAGAACTTGGTATTATTAGGTAATCCATATAATCTACATAACATAGAAATTGCATAGTTATGGGGATTTTCTAAAGAAGCAATGGGGTACATACCCATCCTATCATATTTGAATTTATTCTCTAGGACTCTCCAACCCTGAATCATATTGAAGGGTTCTTCATTCTACGTTGTGAAGTTGGCCAGAAATGATTTTTCATATCTATCTTGAGGGTCAGGAAGATGATACATTTGTTTCAAATATTCAGCTTTGAATGATCCCATTAGCTCCATCTTTGAGTTCCTGAATTTTTGGTCTTCAATACTAAGATTTTCCACCACCCATCTAATCATATTAGTATATGGGAGTATTTTGGTTCTTGCTCTTATTTTGTGGAGAAAGGAGCAAGCATCATCTTTGAATTGAACTCCGGAGGGTTTTATTGTGTCTGTTGTTCCCTTGGTGACAATAATTTTAGCCTTCTCGTCTTCAAGTATGTTGTATATGACTTCCCATGCCGTTTCTCCTCCATCGACACTGGAAACTATATCAACAAATATGGGCGACATTTATAAAACCTTAGACTCTGAAATTCTCTACTGCTTCTGCTTTTGCATTACCTTCCATAATGACATCTCTTTGGAAGCTTTCTTGAAACAAAAGAAAGATATATTAGCGCACGGAATAGAGGGAAATTAAGGCTGAGAGCTCTTTGAAATGACTTTGAATCGTGGGAAGATTTTGAATGTGATTTCTGTGTTACTATCCATAACTTGAAAACATCAATTTCTCTCCTCAAGCTGCTAAACATTAATTACTTTGTCAAACCACTTAATATTTCATTAAAACTCAATAACATCCTAGGCTTCATTCCTTATTTTCCGCATCATAGTTTTCAAATGTTTCCATATAACGTTTCTCGGAGATAATGTGAAATGCGATTGCAAAAATCACAATATTGCATTTCACAATTTTTTAAGGGGTGACACAATGGAATTCTTTATTAATTTGTGCCTTGTGAAGTGCAATTGCGTGATCTTGAAGTGTTGTTATCAGAAAATCACAGCGGGGGCTTTATCACGTATCGCATTTCAGGGTTTTCTTCAAGATGTTTATAATTGTCACATGGAAAACTATGAAATGTGATTTCTCCACAAGAATGATCCCCGGAAACCCTATCCGAGAGTGACATCGATACATGGATACATACATACATATACATAGACATTAGCATAAAACAATCATGATCCTATCATACACGACATACATGTATACATATATAACATCAACATAATCATGATCATAACATAATTACCAGATAGCATAAGGTCAATATTAAGAGAACCCCCTTTATGCATGCAATACATGTGCAACATTGAGAACAACAATTCCCAACATAGCCAAGGCATATGATGTGTCAAATCCATTCACCTTACCTTTCTTGATTACCTTTCCCATGACTCTCCCACCATCATCCATTTACACCAATGGACCCAACCAATCCAATTGGTTGTCATACTCCTGCCTTCAACTTCCATTATACATGAACCAAGTTTCATCCAGGTCTTACCTTACCTATTGGGTACCACATAACTTCTCCAAAAGATCCATTAAATCCCTCCTTACCCACCAATTCCAAAGACTCAAAACATAAAATGGCAAGAACAAGAAGTAGACCATGAAAACTAATAACAATACGACACCGCAAACAAAGTGGTATGGCCATACACTAGACATAAACAAAGTCGCAACTCTAGTGCAACAAATCACAAAAGACCAAAAGCACAAGACTAACAATAGAAACCATGACACAATCCCCATGGTTCCCAAGGAAAGCTCAACCCGAGCCTTCTTCAAGATTTCATGGCAACCTAAATAAATAAAACATTCAACAAACTATAAATGTATCGTGTCAGATAAATCAACTAGACGACATAATAGACACCAAAAACTCAAACACCAAATATATGACATAATCAACAACGAAGAACCAAGTATACTACATAAGAAAACCCATAGCTTAGTGTATCTTGGAGGAGGATATATTGTCTACAAAATCAACCTAGTTAGCAGGATATAACTTTACAAGACAACAGCGCAAGCACAAAGAAGATCATGTTATCCATAACAATAACTAACTAACATGTTCACATCATAAGCTCGTAACCATTGGTTATTCATGCTTAAAAATCACATATGCAAAGTTATTCTAAATTAGTATGACATAATCTCACAACATATTAACTCATACATGAATGTCATAACCCTAACCATCTTCATAGGACAATCCAAATTAGTATGATACATGTAACATCAAGGTATTAATTCTATAACCCTAATCATCAAGTTAATTAACATATAATAACAACAAGTTATATATCATGCTCATAAACGACATATGACCTAATAATCAATCTAATTATCATATAACAACAAAAAGCTAACCTATAACATACTCATCAACAACATAATCATCAAGTTATCTAAAATAAAACAACAATAACACTGCATACAACCACTAGTTACTATCATTCATGACTATCTGACACATGTGCATATGACTACACTAATCAACTAGCATCTATCATGTATGTAACCATAAAATCAATAGACATGTACATAAACCTAATGTATATAAGCCTAATGAATATAACAATCCATTAAATAACATACCTGCATGCCCAACATCCGAACCTATTTGACAAAAAACTCTTACGGCGAGGTCTAATGCTGCAACTTTACTTTGATGATATGCATCTCCTACTCTACCTCAGCCAACACATTAACATCATAAGATAACAATAGCATCACAATGCCCCAATTTCATACAATGACCTACCAATGCATGTCTGACCTACCATAGATTCATAACCATGGCAATGCATGCATAACAAATGCATATACAACCTTACACTCATGATGCCACCTTCCACAACAACACAATCAACCTACACATGGTGACATCACTACAACCATGATCAACACCATGCAAATGCAAGAAGAACATTGACTACAAGAATAAGGAAAACCTATGCAACTAACATGAATGCATGATCGAAAAAAAACCCATCCAGTCCGAGGGGTGAACCATGCTCTGATACCAATTTGTAACCACCCTCATCCCACATCTACCCAAGTAACCGACCAACCAAGGTAAATATAAGATGAGAGAGGCCAATATGAAGGGATTCAATCACCTAGGTAACCTTAAGGAAATAGAATCAATGGAACACATCAACCATACCTTCCACGTCAACAACAACACGCCCAGGAGACATCTCAGCCACTCAGGGATCAGGGGACACTAGGTCCCACTAATGTTTTAGTCCTCTTGACCTCTGGATTCTCTCATGCTATGGACATGCCAACCAACCATGGACCTTTCACCACTCTCATAAGCCTACAAGCCAGTGTCCAAGGACTTTTCCCAGCAGACCTGTGCCAGCATCTATGGAATTCAAGACACGTTTCTAGCCCAGAATTTAGGCCACTTCACAAAACTAGTTGTAACTTTCAGAATCCATATAAGACATAATGAAAATACTATGAAACCAAAAATCAACGTCAAGACTAGGCCTGACCATCCCCAATCAGGACTGACATTCTGTCAAACACTTGGCATCAATGCAATCTATAGGTCTAGGATACAAGACAAAGCATGAATGTCTGAAAGCTCTTATGAAACATGAAAAGAAGTATCACCACCTTCTCCCTCGAATTGTTATAACATCAATTAGGTCTTGCATCCACATTTTAACAATTACAAGTAGATAAATGAAATAACAATGACAAGAAGCAGTCAATTAACCATGATTATAACCAGCATAAAACCATGTAAATAGCAGAGATATAACAACCATTAAATCCACATATAAATAAGTGAAAAAGAAAGGTAACTTAGCTTTCATTAATCATAGGAAAATCTAACCAGGTTTAGGATTTCCATGTACCAACCGACCATAGACATGGCTAAACAAAATCTTTCTTCTAGCCAGTCACACCCATGCCATATTCCAAGCATGAATGTGGGATCTCATGGATAAAACAATCCAAAAACAACCAAGGGAATATAGAGGTTAAACCACCTCCACCCTCACCAAACAACGATCACACCAAAACCAATGCTACGATCACAAAACCAAAAAGATCTTGGAATTCCATCCAAAATCCATCACTATTCTTGAGGAATTTTCCATCTCCTTGTCTCTTAGGCTTTACCACAATCCAATCCCAATCACTAGGCCCTAAATTGATACCAGTTTCTCAGTCTTTACCAAAATCCACACCTGGATCACTAGGCCCTAAACTAAGACTCCTCCCTCAGGCTTTACCGTGTATCTCGCCAAAACTGGTCAAGGGATTCCTAGGCCTTTGGGAATGAACCTTGATACCACCTCCACCCTGGATTTCAAAATCCATTTGCCAAATCCAAAGCTCAAAACCACAATGCACATCCGAACACACCATGGCATTCGAAAAAGGAAAGTCTAGGTTGAAAACCATTGTCATAACCCTCCAAAACTATGACACTGAAAATAAGAGAACCATACACCAACATGCAAAGCCATGCATGTCAAAACCAAATAGAAAATCACACATGCAATATGTCACCTGCAACTATTCATGTTGAAGCTTCTTGATCCTACTTTTCTTTCCTTGATCCTTGCTTTCCTTCCTTTCCTTTCCTTGTCCTTCCCTTGCTTTCTTTTCCTTCCTTGCTCCAAAACCTAAGCAAAAAATTGATCCAAGAGATTTCAACTGATCCTTAGAAGAATTTTTATTAACGAGGCCTCTATTTTCTTCATTTTCCATTATTTTACTTCAATTTCATCCTCACATGCAACCTGTGACTGTTTACCTTCCTTTTCTCCCATTTTCCTTTATTTTCATAAATAATTGTGCCAAAAATGCCTTTTTTCTTTTAATGTCTATGCCTTTACCAATCTCCTTAGCCATAAGAAACCAATATGAACACCCACACCAGGATGTGATGCCCAACATTCAGCCTGGAATACATGTCTCTTACCTGTGGTCTTATTTTGTCTTTATTAACTTTTATTACATGGACTTTTTACCAGGGTTGTTACAATAGCAAAATGTGACATCACTTATTCAATGACTATCAACCATATATGATGAAAATGGATCCAGTTTTAAAATGATATGAGATAGAGGTCCATAAGGAGTTGAAGAATGAGGTTGGGCCCTAGATCAAGTTAGAGCTTGCTAATTATCAAGGTTGGATCCTGCTCATCATCTAAGTTGGTTCCCTAATCAACTTATAGCCTACAATGAGCACATGTCAAGGTTGGTGCCTCAATCAGGTTGTATTCTACCACAAGTGGAAACTTGCATTTCTTAGAGGTAATTGCCTCCAGCAAGTTATATTCTGCAAATCTATGTAATGAATTGAAAATAAGAAGAATATTATTTGTGGTTTTCTTTTGTATGGATTTCCACATAAAAATTCTTGTGTCTATTTTTGATGTGGTTGATTCATGATATGTTATTGATGTGATGGTATCTTAATGATGCATCGTTATAGTTGATGATATAATGCTTGTGATTCATTGTTATATGGTTGTTTGATTATGAAAAGTTGTGAAATGGTAAAACTAATCTCACATTGATCCCCCTACCCCTCAGTGTGACCTTTGGGCCAACATGAATAGTTTAATTATGAGAGTACTCCTCTCCTTGATATGGAAATATCCTTTGGAATAATTTTTTTGTTAATTTTTTTTTGGTGTATTGAAATGTTTAATTTAAATGATTTTCTATATTTTAGAAGAGAAGACTAATCTTGAAATTTCTAGATCATATTTTAAAGAAGAAAAATTATATAATTTATGATAACATATTTTATGGCCCTCTGTTTGAAGGTAAAGAAGCAACTTCCAATGTTCAATTCTATTATGAACATGGATAAAGAGATTTTAAGAATCATATGGTAATTTACAATATTGTTTCTTCTATACAGTAGTACTAATCCTTCAATGGTAATGGGTGATAAAGGTAGTTTATGCCACACAAAATAAGGATATTGTTGATACATTAGGAAAATTTTGACATGCTTGTGTTCACTAGAGTGGTGACAATTTTCCTATATATAGGGCTGGTTGAGCTTTGGAAAGAGAAAATTTACTTTGATGATTTATTAATTTGTGTGTTGATTTTGAATTTGAAATATGCCATGACTATTAAATGTTACATGTCATTTTATGCTTATGTAAAACATGTGTTAGATGTATGAACATCATCATTTCATCACACTTAGTGTTTTCATGAAAATAATTATATTAGCATGCACAGGGTTTCCATAATAAGCTAATGAGTCAATGCATTAATATGACTAACATTTGTCTATGTGTGACAGAGAAAGAGGAGAAAAGCTCAAACAAATTCTAGATACCAGAAATAGTGACCAATAGTGCATAAAGAGATGAGGGAACAACTCATCTAGATCTATAAGATACTAAAAGGTCCACTTGAAATATTTTGAAGGATTATTGAAACCTTGAAGTTGTTGAAGGCCTTGGGACATGCACTATCTAAAATATCGTGCATGTGTGTATTGCTCTTGCTAAAGTGAATATGGAATGTTTGATCTGTTATGCAACCCTTTGTTTGTTATCGTTGGCTGCATATTTTCTATTTTGATTGATTGTGATCATGACCATGTTTTGTCATACTTTGTTGTTGCACTCTCCTCTTTTCCAATTCTTTCTTCTTTCCTTATTCACTTGGTTTTGATTTGGTTTGTCAAGTGTGAGAAAAGGGAAGTAAAAGAAGCTCAAGAAGAAGGGTTGAATAAACTCGATCAAAATTTCAAGACCTTCAATAAACCATATGATTGAGATAAATTGTAGTAGAAGGAAAAATAAGACAATGAGTCATCCAAGAGGACCTGGTTGGACAAGTAGATAGTGACATGACAAGTATAAAAAGGAATATTTTTCTAACCTAACTATTGCTTGGCATTTAGGTCCTACTTTTGATGAATATGCCAATGGTAAGGTGAATATATAATGATGCCACCTTTTACAATTCACTATTGAGAACCATCATAGTAACACAATATTGGTTAATGTTCTTAAATATAAGGACTATGTGAATGGTATACTCGAGGTAACATGCTGAGGCCACCCAATAAGAATCCTTTTCATTTATTAATATATTCATGAGTATGGTTACTCCTGCTTAAGAGTATGACATTATTGTGCAACTATGTAGAGATTTATGACAAGAAATTTTTGAATATTTCAACCATGAGTAAACTAATAACTATCTAGGTTCGTTGAAAAGACTCTCACTATTGAAGCTTTCCATGAGGCCAAGTTAATGATTAAAATGAGCACTAGGAGATTGGTTTGAAAATGTTGGGTGATTTCTAATACGGATAAACCATTGGCGCTTGTTGTGGCTAATAAACCACCAATGCTTGTCTCTTGTTGATAAACCACCCATGTAGTCACCATACTAGGTGCTTGTTGGGACTAATAAACCATTGGTGCCTTCTTTGGCTGAAAAAATCACTAGTTCTTGTCTCTACCTGAGAAACCACCTATACAACATGTAACTTGTGTTTATGCTTGGAAGATAAAACACCTATATAATAAGTCATTGGTTCTTTCTATGGCTGAAAAACGACGATTACTTTCCAACCCATTGATAAATCACCTACAAGTGATATCAATCTCTTAGCTCAATTGATGTATTTCCCCACTTAATGGAAGTTGATTGAAGACTGCAAAAAGTAGTATATTTTCCACTGAGTGCTTGCTTCAGCTAAGAAACCACTTAATGAGTAAAACATGAAGTTGAATATGGCTCAATATTGTGTAGAACTATGGAGTATATACATACTAAGTGCTTACTTTACCTATTAAACAACTTGGTGATTATGGAATTAGAAGAAGCAAAGAGTAAATATACAAGTAAGTATCAATTATCAAATTAAATAATTTCTATGCTCAAATATGTTCAAATTGATTTAAAATTTAATGAATAATATTGTAGAATCATGTGCTTATGATGGAGGTGAACTATTAAATTATCCAAAATAGTATATGAGGATAATTACAAAGAAAATCAATATCAACATGATAATATTAGAGTGCATAGTGGAAGCATGATGGAGCTGAAGTCCTTAAGAACTAGGCCATTGCAATGGAAACGTATGATGTGCATTGACTACTATGAGATATGCCATGACAAATGCATTGATTTATTGAAATCAAGCCAAAGGTATTCCTTGGATGTGAAGCCTCTTCCTATGCAAGGAAGCCTTACCAAGGAATGGATGGATTTCCCGAGGGACTAGAGAGGAAATAAGGGGATGCCTAAACATGGAAGGTGTGTGACTACAAGGAAGAGAAAACCAAAAGAAATTGGTTTTCAAAAAATCATGGAAACACTCAATGGCATTAGATATGCATGGGGTGTGTTCGAGGAAGAAATGAGTCAATTATATTTCTATAAATAAATTAAATGATGTGGTTGTACTGATAATTTTAGGACATGTAAGACGTTGTTGACACAAGGAGCCATGATTATAGGGCTCAATGATAGTTTTTTTTTCTATTATAGAACATCGAATATGGCGTTCCCTTACAAAAGTGGGGTTTGTAACACCCACCTTGTCATATCCACGTTATTTTAAATTTGGTCATGACGTCCACCCCATCATCAATAGAGCCACGGCTGGTTGAAAATATAGTTAATTAATAATTTATATTAGTTAATTTAAAATTAATTCAATTAAATAGATGAAGGTTGGACTTCCTTAAAATTCCTTGTTTTGAGTGAAAATTGTTGGTTTTTTTCTTCTTTCCCTGAATAACCATACTTGTGATATCCCCTAACTTAGAGTTTATTTATGAATATTGTATATTTTAAGTGTGTTTGATGTTCTATCTTTAAGACTTAATTGCAATTTGTTTATCAGTATTATTTCACCGATAGTTATCTTATGTAAATTTGTTTTGTTAAGTTGTTAATAGAAACATGGAAAATAATTCTGAGGCTACAATTGGCTGAAGGGAAGTTATGGAATGCAAGTTAATGATTGAGTATAATTATCCTTGATGGTGTAAGACCTAGGCATCTAATATAAGGATTAGATTATTAAATTATGAACATTTATTAATTAATAACTCTCCTAGTAAGACATGATGCTATCCTACGAGGTTGGGGAGAGTGGAGCTCATTAATGATCCAAGCAACTACCTATGACCTGGTGCACAAGGAGGAGGTAGTTACTAACTACCAATAGAAGTTAGAAAATTGTTTTTTTTTGTCCTACACTACCATGACACTCACCTAGTGCTAAACTGAGGTGAGAAGTGTAGTGATAGAAAGAAATAAAAATGGATTAATTGACTTATAATTTATTAAAGCTTGGGGGGACCTTTTCAAAAGAAGGATTCAAGGTTGAGAGGAGAATTTCAACTCCAGATTTATTTTCTAGAGTTATTAACAAGTCAGTATATTGAATACTATGATTTCTTTTAGTAGCTATAATTTTATGAGTATTCTAAATGGTGAAGAATTTTTGTAATAACACTGTGAATGTAGTTACAAATTCTTGAATATGCAAGTGAAGAAAAAGAGAATAAAAATAATTACAATTTTGTAAGTATATGAATAATTTAAGAAAGTCGAACATAAACAAAACAATTTAGTCTCGGTGTAAATGTCTAAATAATGCTAATGTTATGTTTTATGGAATAATGATTCTATAGAATAACATATAATAAATAATACTTTCAAAGGTATAGATAACATTTAAATTTAAAGTTTCATATCTATGCATAAACAATATAATAGTAAGTGTGATAACTCAATAAAAATTTGGGAACAATCTACATGAAGTACACTGGAAATGACCTTGTCCTATATCTATATGAATATCATTGAATTTACATAGCTTTTAGTAACTGGAAAGAAAGACCCGTTATGAGGAAAAGATAGGCTAATTTATTACATAACAATTGTAATGATCCTAGGCCAAATATAAGTCTAATTGTTGAGGACCTTATTATAAAAATATGTTGAGAAAATGACAAAAGAATTTATTACAAGTACAAAACCTCTAATAATAGTAATTAAAACGTTCCAAATGAGGGGTGATAGCCAACCCTATTATTTCTGAATTAACTAATAAGAAAACCCATTAACGGGCAGGCGTACAAGAAGTCAATAAGTATAAACATTAGAAATTTCTGATATTGCAGAGAATTAAAAAAATATATGGTCTTTTTTAGTTAAGGGGGAATCCCCTTTTTCTTTAGTAGATATATCAGAAGAGTTCAGTAAACAAATCATAATAATGAAACAAGAATTTAAAATAAAAGTCAATCCAGACCTGTATATATATATATATATATATATAAAAACAATGTTCAGCCTTCCAACCTTAAATTTTAAGAATGATATAACTAGGTAGTAAATGCCTTAAAAATCACGAAACCCCTTGTTAGGGAAAATAATTAGAGTAACCTCTGTAACAATTAGCTCCAAGTAAAATCTCGGGTGTCTCAACTCTCATCAAGAGAGTTAAACATTTACACAAGAAGCTTTCAAGGAGCGTGGCTAACCTGTAAAGACCTTAAAGTACTTAAGGTTCCATTCTATTAAAGTACTTAAGGTTCCATTCTAAGTATATAACCATCGATGTAAAGTCTGCAATTATCCCTGCCAAATCCATGTGATTCCAAGTGGGAGAACACATCATGGACCAATGGGAAAAACAAAACTAATCTCAACTATTCCATGAGTATCAGTTGCATGTTAAATAAGTGTGCTGTAATATTCAATATATTTAAATAAATTTATAGCATTGATTATTTCATAATATTTCAAACATAAAACAATAATGAAACCAATGGGTATCCTTGGGACTTTGGTTTTTATAATATATAGTTAGATATTGAATGTTTCCTGTGATATTGGTGCATCAACTCTTGTCCAATAAGATGGTTATGCTATCGACATACCATTTTTTTATAAACATGATATCATTAATCATAAATTGACATGAAAATGCTGAAAGATTAGAAAGGTTAAGAAACAATTAACATATAAAGGTTTGAAATCCTAGTTTAATAGAGGTATCACCCTTTTAATAATCAAAGGACTTATGGCTAGACTAGAATTATAGTAAAGAGAGTATTTTTTGGTTATGAGTTTGGTAATTAATGATGAGTTAGTTAAATGTAGAGAAGGGTAAAGTTAGGATATGTGTTGGAGGAGTTAGTTGGTCTATTTGACTAGTCTGATGAAAAGAGGGTTAGTTAGCCTAACTGACTAGCCCATGTCAAGTTGGTACTCATGTAACATAAGGATAACTAATCATAGATTAAGTATCATGTATGGTTGGAAAAATAGGTTGCAATAGTTGTCTCGATAGTCTATTCATTGCATACGAATTCTAAAACACAAAAAATAAACAATAGCAAGAGCATGACACATAAAACACATATACACAGAGATTTCCCTTGTATCCCAAAACCCGGACTACCAGCTTGATTTTTAATTATGTTCCTTTCAATGTTACAATACATATTTATACATGCCAAAACATTCAATGCCATGGACCGAAAATCATCGCGTCCAAAACCATGGACCGAAAACCATTGCATCTAAAACCATGTGCCAAAATCGTGCACAAAACCATAGGTAGGTCCACTCAACCTAATATAGTGTCCAAAAGAATTTTCCCTGAGGTGCTACCCCAAACCTCGTAGAGTGGGGCTACCTACCTTCCTCAAACCCCCCTCTGACCCCCCCCCCCCACTATGCAATTAGTGCAATGAAGGGGGGGCTCTGCCCCCTCTCGAACCCTCTGGTTAACTAGTGAAGCTAGTCGTGGAAATAATATAACACAACCCAACATTCTCCCACTTGTCATTTTTTTTCCACAAGGGGCCACAGGAGAGCTTAGTCATTTATCCAACCCTTCAACACCCATTGTTTCTCTACACCAAGAGAACTTCTCAGAGCTCACAGATTTTGTCAATACATTTGCAATATTCTTCAAAGTGTCCACCTTTACCAACAACACCTTTTTGTCTTCTATCATATCCCTCACAAAGTGATACTGAACATCAATGTGCTTTGTCTTTGAATGATATGCGGGGTTCTTTGCCAATAAAATTGCACTTTGGCTATCACAGTCTATCCTTATAGCTCCCTCTACTAACCCCATACTTGAACACAATCTCTGCAACTAAAATGCTTCCTTGCTTGCATGAGTGGCTGCCATGTATTTTGCCTCTGTAGTTGATAGTGCCACTATAGATTGTTTCTTACTCATCCAATTGACTGCACCTCCAAATAGGTTAAACACATAAGCACTTGTAGATCTTCTCTGATTCATATCTCCAGCCCAATCTACATCAACAAAGCCATGAATATCCAACATTCTATCCAATCCTGATCTTCCTTGGTAGCACAAACCATAATCACTAGTGCCATGCAAATACCTGAAAACCCACTTCACTGCTATCCAATGCTCCTTTCCTGGTTTTGACATAAACCTGCTCAATACTCCCACTGCATGTGCAATGTCTGGTCTAGTACAAACCATTGCATACATTAGGCTGTTGACTGCACTTGCATATGGAACACGGGACATGTCCTCTTCCTTTTCTTGTGTCTTGGGACATTGTTCTATAGATAACCTCACACCTACAGGAAAAGGAACTTTCATTGGTTTACTATCCTGCATATTAAACCTCTGCAATATTGTCTCGACATACTTCCTCTGGTTTAACCATAGCTTCCTCTTTTCTCGATCTATTTTAATTTTCATGCCCAAAATATAGTTTGCAGCACCAAGATCTTTCATGTCGAATTTGGAGGACAATTGG
>APFE030173236.1:63360-93199 GCA_000404065.3 Pinus taeda | reverse complement strand
CTTTCAATGTTATAATACATATTTATACATGTCGAAGCATCCAATACCATGGACTGAAAACCATCGCGTCCAAAAAACATGTGCGAAAATCATGCACAAAACCATAAGTGGGTCCGCCCAACATAACTATGTTCCAAAACCAAAATTTTCCGAGGCGCTGCCCCGAACCCCATAAAGTGGGGTTACGGGTGCCCCTCAAACCCCCTGTTAACTACGTGGAAAGAATATAACACAACCCAACACAGGGGTTAGCTGGAAATTGACCATTACAGTCACTATTCACAATGTGATGCTTGGTTTGAGACCAAATGGAGTGGGTGACAGGCATTTAAGGTGAACTTTATGGGCTAGATTCTTGAAAACCTGCCGCCAAGTGAGCCTTAATGGACCGAATGTGGGGGGAATGGTCGAATTAAAATTCAAAAGGCACTATAAATTACAAAGGGGTGTCCAAAAAACAACAATTGGCAATTTGAGAACTGAGTTGTTGCATGCCCAAACATTCATGAACCGAGACTTGTTTGATCTTTTGAAGGAAAATTCATTATTTGAGCACTTACCCGAGCCGTTAAGAGAATTGTGGAATAGCACTATGGCCGCACCTGAGGAAGCCATGGATATCAGAGTAATGACCGCTGAGGAAGTCTTGTAGGCCATAACGGAAGTAGAAGTCCCATAAAGTGTCGGGATAGTCACATAATTCACTAAATCATCGCACACACTGAGACCCAAGAAAGACAAGCAAGCTATGGTACTTATGTGTGTATCCCCAAGAAATTCGTTAAGGACTAAGCTTACCATGGAAGAAAATGGGAAGGCGATCAATTTGGAGGCCAATTAGGAGGAATAATTTGAAGAAATCCTGGTAGAGGAAGAGGAGGAAGTAGAAATGGAGGTTGATATCCAAGGTGCAGATCCTCTTACCAAGCTTCCCACATATGTTCCTCCGTGGAATGGTAAAGTAAAGGTGCCTGAAGACATAGATTAGAACAAAAGCTCTCTGCAGACTCCGCTGCTCCCTGACGACATTATTTTTTATGGAGCACACTTGGGGCAAGGACCTATACTAAAATTTGAAGACTGGGATCTCGTGGACCATGAGAAGTTCCCACATTTGGCAACCACGCAACTGATGCACCAGAAGAAATACACAACGACAGGAGTTATAGAGTTGGAGCTGTGTAAGTGGCTGAGAGGTGTAGAAAAGGTAGGATTATTAAACCTGCTCTGGGTGTCGCATTACCATCAGGCCCAGTGACTATTTTTGTCATTAGGTAGCTGCTCTGCTTGGTGCATGATAGGTGCTTGTGGTTGGAGGAGCCCATCCCCATCATGGACCACTTAATTCATAGAATTACCCAGCTCCCTTGCAAGGGGGAGGATCTAGCGAATATCTCGGAGGGAAAGAGTGATGACTTGGGCATTGCGGAGACCATGAAGAAGAAGTTTAAGCTGGAGAAGGAGAAGAGAGGGTACATGATTTCCAGCATCAAAAACCTTGCGATCAAAGTCGCAATGCAGATATTGGCCTAAAAGGTTATGCGGAAGTGCCGTGTGGATGAGGTGCATATGCTGATGGTTGCACTTGCCGTGCAATGCACAGAAGGGGTCCAGTTTAACTGGGCAAACTACTTGTGCAGAGAGTTCCTTGAGAACTGTTGTGAGGCACACGAGAAAGGGAAGACTTTTCATTATGCGTGGCTACTGTTGTCTATAGTATTGGTGGCTTGGGAATTGCCTGAGGACAACTAGTTCCCAATGATCGCGCAAAACCTCCCAAAGGTAGAAAAGTACGCTTCACTGTGGACAACTAGAGATGCGCAGAGGATAAGGGACAGTACGATATTCTGGGTGTTCATGGAGATGAACATCAGAATGGGGATTAATCGCAAGTCGTAGTTATTGCCCACAACCTACAACAGTCTACAAAGCGTCCTGGAGTTCAAGGCATATTTCCATCATGTTTACATAAGGGCACGGAAGGACCCCGCAAAGACGTGGTGCGAGCTACCTCATCTGGCGACGGACAATGTCATCTTCATGGTTCTTGAGTCATGGCTGTCGGAGTGGCACGCTCCAGCTAGCTCCATGATGAAACGGAGAAGTCCTCTGTGTAGAGGAAAAAGGAGGAGGCGAAATTGTGGATGGCGTAGTGGGCATAAAAATGTAGGAACGAAGCGACAACAACTAAGGCCCAGGCAATGCGGGATGCTGCGAAGGTGGCGGAAGAGCAATAGAAAGAAGCAGAGGAAGCACGCGAAGGACAGAAGTCACCTTCTCTCGAACAGGAAACAGATACCAAGCAAGGTGGCGTGGACCCACAGACAGTGTCCACACAGCTGAAATGATAGTGCCCAAGAGAGCAGATAGGGTCGTGCAAGAAGTCAAAGGCTTCGAAGACATATTTCGACCCAATCACCCTAACTGAGGGGGATCTGCATGAAAATGGGGAGACAGTGAGGAACGTCACAACGGAGACCCTCCAGCAGTTCGCAGAGGAACACCAGATGGTTTTGGGGGTTCTCCGAGCACATATAAAAGAGTTGTAGGTTTGCACTGCACAGGCTGGCACAGTGTCAACCAGCCACATAGTAGGCACATCCGCGGGAGAGGAAATGCTGTGTGCCCAAATGAACAACACTATAGTGTTGCCAGAGGGAGCACTCGTGATAGAAAATGAGGCCGACAGGGCTATGGTTAGTGGGTTGAAAGGAGTTAGGCTAAATATGGTTGTGATCCCTCAAGAGATGCTCTATATTTTGCATGATGGAATTACTGTAGAACAGTAAGCCAGGGAGGGTCGCGTGCTCTAGGTCATGAGCGAGTAGTGCATAAACATTGAACAGTTGAGCCTATAGCACGACGAGGTAGTGGCATAGAAAAAACAACTTGTACAGGTGGTTGAGGAAGCCTACCAGATGGTCCCGAAGTTGGCCATCCAAGTAGAAGAACCAGTGGAGGCGCATGTCCAGAAACTAGCAGCAGGGGTGCATGAGGCAAAGGAAGAGATGGCCAGGGTTCATCTCAAACTGAACCTCCAAATAGTCGAACTACAATTGAAGGCACAACCTTCAACTCCGCCAGAGGTTAAGGAACAACGCGCCAACGTGATTACAACAACAATAGTAGAGGTCAATAGCGCAGTGAAAGACTGCACAAAGTTGTTTGAGGAGTCATTTGATGTTGTCACTACTCTGCAGGAGGACCCAAACATACAACGACTAGAAACAAAAGCGCCCGAGCTACAGTAGAAGTACGATGAAGTAAAAGGTATCGTGTAGATGGTTTTCCTTACACATAGGTTCGCACGGATGTAGCAGGCGAAAGCACTCAAGGAGAAGGCGGATGTTGCTCGACATAAGGAAATAGTTTTGAAAGTGCGCTTACAGCTGTGGATTGATGAGGCGTATGTCATTATAACCTCTATTGAAGCAAAGCTCGTGCAGATGCAAGGAACACAAGAACAGGTTCATGGAAGCAGTTTAGCTACAATAGTCTCTGAACAATGCGTCTAGGAAGTGCAACAGACAGATGTTCAGTGCGTTGCCAATCTTGCAGAGATCTAGGCAGAATTGGGAGGTTTCATGCAAAGATCTCCACACTGACAAAGTGACTCGAGGGTGAGTCACGATGTTTGTGTTGGGGGCCTGTTGGGCACGGGATCCCCCAAGGGAAGTTTAGGAGCTTAAAGCCCAGATTTTGGTCAAAAGTTGTAACCCCGATGTAAAGACTCCACATTTTGTGGGTGCGGAGTGCGTAGTGTGTAAAAGAGTCATAGGATTGTCCGCCTCAATTTTGTAATGTAATGTCGGCTATAGAGATCTACCAATGAAATAGAGCGAGGCTCTAAGTAGTTAAACCAATCAATAGATCACTCAATAAGGATGAAGAGTTGAGTCGTATCTGAAGTGTAAAACCTAGTTTCAGGTCGTAGAGTAGGAGAAGGCTCTGTAGATGAGTGCGCAGAGGCCTAGTAGTTCGCAGTTGAGTGCACGAATTCCTGCAGCTGAGTACGCAAGGCGAGTCGAGTCTGTAACAGTTAGAGCATTAATAAAGAGAAGTTTCATATCCATTCTACGTATTTATTTCTTGTTTTATGCATCTATTACATTGAATATACATTTCACCTTTAATGCTTATATGATGCGCAAATATGTATGAATGCATTGATTAAGTGAATGCAAGGTATAATATATGTTTACGCAAAGTTAACTAAGATCTTTAAGAAGATAAGTAAGATTCGTGGAGTAGTTTGGGGAAATATTGCAGCTCACTGCCATAGTAGCGCGAAAGCATCTCAGCCCCTAGTTAGGGCTGCACAAAAGGCAATTATAATAGATCGCAAGGGTATTGAAGGTTAGAATAGTGCATGAGGTAACTTGCATGAAGATAAGCACAATTGGACTAAGTCGACACCCCAAACATCTCAAGGGTGCAAAAACTTGGTTCCAACATCCCCCCATACTGCTTCGAGTGAGACTTCAGTCTGCGCTCTACGGGCTGATGCTGAAAGGGCCAGTAGTGTCAGGATTTGTTTGGCTAAATAACTTTGAACTTGGGTCAAGCCCCCTCAAGCCAACAACCCTCCACATGCACTCACCAATAGATGCAATGAAGCTCATCCATAAAATCAACACACTAAATTTTGGGTTCAACATATGGTTAGTAATGACGATCAGTACTTGGTCAATGTTACTCTATAGAAAAGTCACGCACATTAAATTCATAATGCATAACATTTTTCAGGTAACAAATTTCATTGAAAGCTTTGTGCTTTCGAAAACTCATAGGAATAAACTCACTCCAAGTTACAAAATGTTTCTGAATTCGAGAGGATGGATAATTGGAGCTAGGCTAAACATTCACTGGGCATAGTGGGTTATGATTATACAGGTTTCTATTTTGCATTTTGGGAAAAAACCAAGCCCTCCAAGCTTCATACCTTAATTAAACGAGTGAAACCCAACCAATTGTCAAGAACTTCCAGTGGTGTTCTTTCCTCAAGCTTATCGCATAGAACACCACTACAAGCTCTTGGCAATTGGTTGCGTTTCACCTTGTTAATTTTGTCAGTCTCTCTTTCCACATATGGAAGGATTTTTCAGGTTAAAATCTCTCTATTATTGACCTCGCAAGACATTTTCTCACAATCAATTCTACACATTTGGTCTCTCCATAACACATCAATGGCCATAAGCTAAGTCCATACCCAAGTGAAGCGGCTTCTCCCTTGTTTAGTTTTTCCCTCCCTTGTGGGTCTTTCATGTCTTGTTGTGTGCTCATCCTTTGTTTGGAATTACAAATCCACTGTAAAGACCCATCCTAGCCAAACATTCCTCTCTAGAGAGCACATCCTCAATGAGGCTTGGGAGGCCATGATGGGATCAACAACACATTCGCATGATTCAGATCAAAGATAGTGGAAAAAAGGTATCGATCACACACTTATCTGGCATTCCAACAAGAAATTGATGACATCGAACATTAGTTGGTCGAGGAGCGAGAGGACATATCTGATACAGACGTGCTCAAATCTATATCCAGGTGGATACCAGCCTTGGGTTCAGAAAGAGGGAGGAAAAACCAAGACTCACTCATGATGGAGCTATATTGGGACTTAAGGAGATGTTGGGCAAGATCCTATTCCATAGAAACACCAAATGTGATGAAATTCAGCAACAAATGGAGGAACGATGTCTGTTATATGAGATGATGGACCAAACTTTGTAAAGAATTTGATTTTTTCCTCTTAAAATATTGACACTGGCCTCCTTCAACAACATTGGCTTCTCCAACGCATAAGCATGAATAATTCATGCCTACTTGCTCTTACAAGTTTACTATTTGATGCTAGTTGGATAGTTTATTTTATTACAACCTTCAGGCTTATGTTTTATGTATTTTTATGCTTGTCTATTAGGTCATGTAACAAATGTTTTGGTCATGTTTTGGAAAACATTCTATGCATATATTTTTCTACATTCTAGCTCAATCTTAGGATTCATCCATTGGTCTAGTTTCAAGTTTAGCAAACCCAAGAAATCCTTATCACTTCCAAGAAGTATGTGATGTAATTATATCTTGAATTAAATATAAAAATAGAGCTTACAAAAAAGAAACTAGACAAGGGGCCTTGAAATAGCCCATACATTGTAGGAAAGGTTGGCTAAGAGACTACCAAATTCAATTTCAAGGGGGATGGCCTAGGTTGCATGATGTAATTGACCGAGGTTGAGGTTTCCAATTACTTACCAGAGTTTCATGAAGGAAGAGTTCTTTCCTAACCAACAAGTTGCAAATCTTCTAATTGAGACCAAATAAACCTGGTTACTCCTCATTGTGTGAGAGTTGATGTTTTTGATCAATCAAAATTTCTATTGTGGCTACTAAGTGGGCTGCCAATTGGTCCTCTCAAACCTATAATTTTCATATATGCTCCTACAAATTCATGAGCTTTGTAAAAGATGCTTGGGAAACCTTACTCTTGTTATAAGCTACTATGGAGGTCCTACTCTGAATTCAACTAACCACCAAATCCTAAGCTCAAGTTTGCATGTATTGACAGGGATGCTCAAATGCCATAATAGGAGAGGTACATATGTGTGAAGTTGTCAAGATCATATGTGAAATCATATCCCAAATAGCCACAATGACTGTAGAGTACTATCAATTGCACCTCACATCTGGGAGATGAGGTGAGCTAGCAATCACAATGATGTGATTCTTCAATTTCCACCTAAACTCGCATGGCATCCAAGATGTCAATGAGGTTGGATCCACCATCTAATGCACATGCATGAGCCCATGTGGCATCATAAAGGAACTAGTTAGAATGACACTCTTGAATTAATTCAGAGGGTTTCAATGGGTTTCCCCACTACTTGGGTAGCTAATGTGTTTGTTGCAAAGTTGTTGCGAAGTTTCTAAAGAAGAGAACATGAAAATAACTTACCTCTAAGAGAGATACCAATCATGATCATATATGTTGGAATATTAACTAGAGTTGAGGTTCAAGGGGGGAGGTGACATATGGTGTTTTTGGAGTCCCTTATTATAATTAGATTTCCCATATGAAGAGAGACCACTATAGAGATTTCATGGAGTAAGGTATAGGCCTTTGCTTGATTAATGGAGGTAGGTCTAAGACTCCAAGAGGATTTTATGTCTATTATTCCTCTAAGGCTATATATTCCCCCCCGTCCCACCTCCACTCCGCACCACCCCCCCGCAACAAAAAAAAAACAATTTCATTAATTAAAAATCATATAAATCAAGAATACAAACATACCATATTAGGCCATACCTTTGGGGCTTTTTTGTTAACCATGGTAAATCAATAACTCATTGGAGTAATATGGGAAAGGTTGAGGATCAAATCTACTATTTTCCATTATAACACCAAGAGTATATTCAACAATACACATCCCATATATATCAATAACTTATGATTTAGAAAGTGAAAAGACGTCATGAACATTAGGGGTTACCTAGTGTTCAAGCCTTATCACAATGGGCCAATAGGTCCCTCATGGAAATTAAAACTAACTAAAGGGGATGGAAAATAATTATCCCAATCACTTGAACTAGAAATTTAATGCGGGCACAATTGTGTTCCTTAGGATGGTATGTTGGTGTATATGAAGTATTTTTATTGTTAATACAAATTTTGGTATCCTACTTTTAACTACTATAAATATAATGCAAGAAGGTGGTAAGAAAAATTGGTGACTTAAGTGCTAAGTACACTTAACTACATAGGCACACTAAGACATAACACAAATGCAATTTATTGATATTTGACACACTAAGTGTGTTATAAACGAAAACAAGAAAAAAAATAAACCAATAATAACACATCAACAATTAAAAATATGATTAACCACATAAAACCCCAACGAAGGGAAAACCAACCTAATTATATATCTATTATTATCTTATGACTTAAAGTAAGATATGGATTTCCTTAAAAGTAGCCAAGTTGGCCAACATCCTAGATTAGCTAAGTGAGGCCTCCACTTAACTCAGGAACATCATAAGGGAGAATCCCAAAGCCTTTCAAATTCTTCATCACATGTAATCCTTGGGCTCTAATACCATTGCAAGGAAAATAAGTTCTATTGGAGGTTATAATGAAAGTTTTTAGTGTTATAAAACCAACAAAAACTGTCAAAGAAAAGTCTAATACAACATCTGTTTGTGGTAGCAGATGTTTTAGCGAAGATTATAACGAAACTTCATCACAACTGAAAAAAAAAATCTAAGTGGCCGAAGGTTTTAGCAGATGTTTTTTTAGGGGTGCGCTTGATGGAGAAATATCACTAGTGCATTAAATATATAAAAGAACTGACGTTATATACATAACTAAAAGAACTGAGGCATTGAACGCAAAGAACATTGGTGCCTAAAATGAATACCTCTCTGGTGTGAATATATTAAAAAATTTCCCTAGGGCATTCTTTTCAAGAATGACACCAAGGCAGGCAAAAAATTATTGGAAACCAAATGCTTTTATTTAAACTCACAACTTTGACGCATATGATTTGTATAAAATCATTGGTGTGCTAGTGATATAAAAGAACCAATGTTGTTAATTTGAATAGTGCATTGGGGCTAGAAATAAGACTTTGTAGCACTGGGGCGTTAGTTCTATGAAAGCACTGGTGCTTTAAGAATTACAATGGATTGGGGCATTCAATGCAAACAATGCTGGTGCTTGAAGAATATAACGCCTCGGTGTTGTCATTTTCATAATAGGCATTGATCATGCAAAAATATTGCCGTAACGATGCTTTTAGATAAAATAACGCGGTAGTGCGTGTATGTTGCATGATATTTTCTGTTTTTTAGAAACATTGACCTGTGACAGTGAAATTATTGTGATTTTTAAAATCCATTATTCATAAAAAAATCAACATATATCTCATAACAATATCCATATAGCTCAAATTTTGATTAATGTATGTGTATATGATGTTTGGGTTAGTTTGTTATATCATCAAATTTCACATCTCTTCATTATAATATTTAATCATCCATATATTTAATCAGAGGTGTAATATTTCACAACGACATTGGATAATGCAATAGAATAAATTAAAATGTGTGTGTGTGTATAATATATAATAAATATAAATATATATATATATATATATATATATATAGATATAGATATATAATATATTATATAAGAGGCTCTTTGTCATACAAAATGGGATAGTTATTGGTAACCCCTTGTCTTTCAATTGGGACATTATGTCCATTACATTTAAAAAATGTCTGATTTTCATAGAAAATTATTTCAAAAAATACAATATCTTGCGTTGATATCCAAATAAATCATCATTCGTCACTGGAACTACTGTCAGTGCTCGAGCTACTTCCATGACTTGGGTTATTTGGATGAATGTTTTGTTGATTGCATCGATTGTTTTCGTCTTCTTGATCATGTTCCATCTATAATCATAAATATAAAGTGTAATCAATGTATCTCCTTTGGTGAGAATAATGAAAATTGAAATGAATAATATACATCAATGTAAATCGAATACAAATGTACCATAGCAATAAGTGACTCATAAACTGTACACATGGTTTCAAAACCATGTCTCATGCCTTGTTGCAACAACTCTTCTATTGGCATAGTTCCATACTTTGTTTCCTGCAAGTTTTATACACCATTATAAATCATAGATTTAATATAAAGGAGCTTTTTGTTATATTAATTATAAACTTAGGGAAGTAAAACAACATATATACTTACAAATTCCACAATTAATTTTTGATATGCCAACATATACTCACAACCCATATTTAACCCAATATAAATCAATTCTTCCGATGGCTCTTCTTTATATGTTAACACCTATTTGAAGACATTCAAGGATGGTTGTTGTAAGACAACTTTAAATATACTAAAATGAAACATTGAGTTGTTATAAGAAAATATTAATAATTACTCACAAACTTTGATATCAACCCTTTTCTTTCTTGTTTTCCTTTTATGTGTTGAATGAGTTTCATTTTGTTTTCTTTTCTACAAGAAAATACTTGAAAATTAATATTTGATGCTAAATTATTTGTTTATAAGTAAAAATTTATTGATTACATATATTTCAAGCACATTGTTGTTGATATGGCTCCTCCTATGATGAAATTATGTCAATTTCTTTGACCATTTTGTTGTACACTTTTTTGGGCATTCCTACTCACATGTTTAGCATATCAGCTCGTTGAACCTTTGGGATTTTCATAGTCTTCTTGAAAAAAGTAATAAACTATTTTATATTGATATATGAAAACTAATATAACAACATGGATATTAATAAATGAATGGTTTGTAGTAGTATATACATATAATTATAGAAAACCATTTTAATTAGGAATATTACCTTTTCAATGATTCTTTTTTGTTGTTGTTGTATGTTTTTTCTATTGCAAGTCTGATAGGTTTGATTGACCATTTCTTTGGAAATGCTTCTTGAAGTTTAGATATAACTTGGTTCTTCTTGTAGTTTATATAGAACTTGGTTCTTAGAATCATTGGATTGGTTTTTATATTGTAATTGGAAAATAAATCTATATCTTCGTTCCACTATATCCCTCATAGTTTTGTAAAAAAAATCCCCATTTCATTAACCTCTAGTGCCACTCCAGATAAGCTAAGGATCAATTCATCGCCATTTACATGTTTTATAATTTTTTCTTTTCTTAGAATGACATTGATATTTTCCTTCATTGTTGCTCCCTGTAAAACGTTAAACCTATATGAATTAATAGATTGTTTGAAACATGTTATTTAATATTCTTAAGTATATTATTAATGAAAATTAAAAAAAAAAAACTCATATTGAATTGTATTTTTTCATTCACCTAATTTATCCTTCTGCAATTTTTATATCAAGCTTTTACACTCTTTTGCACTAAGATTAGAAATAATCTTATCGACCTTCTTCATTTTGTGGCTTTGCATGACACACACTAACTAATACATATTAGTTAAACTTACATATAGTTAAATGATATTAATTTTGTAAAGAATTTACAAATAACTTTCCTTTTATGCTTTTTTGGATGTGATATGATTGCATCGATGAATATTTTTGTTACTTGACAACTTCTCTGATAATTTTTATGATCCGAACTTAAACAAGAACACAACAACTTACATATATAATCATAAACACAGATATGCAGCAGAAAACCACTTCATTTTGTTAATAGAAAAAATATTGAACTATGCTTACAAACATAATGGAAATAAGATAGCTTGGGCGATGGTAGCTTATCTCTGAGAAGAGTTGTGGGGGCTACATGCCTCTAAACTTTGTTACTATGAGGCTCAAGGGCCTATTTATTATTGGAAAACATGAGAAAACCCTAAACAACCAAAACCATAACCCCAGGAGATGTAACACCAAGCGTTTGTGGGCCCCGTTGGGGTTAGTTGGGAAACCAACTTCTCGAGGTCATAACTTGGTCATATTATCTCCATTTGGCACATACGATACCTTGTTGGAAATGTATCAATGATTACTATAGGTTTAGGGGGTCAAAATTGCTCCGGAAGTTCTGGACCCAAAAAACTGCAAAAAATAGTAAACGCTGAAATGAATAAGGAAACAAATGAAATTAATTGGGGGGTTCTAGGTGGAGTAGGTGGGTGGCCACCAATATCCACCTAGTCATTCCTCCCCCCTTCGGAATAAATGGCCCTCATTGCATGCAGAGCCTCCATGAGGTGGGGAAATTTCTGTTGAACCTGGTCCCTAGTGAACCACTTGCCCTGGTAAAGGAGTTGGCTTGCTTTGAAAACTCGATATAACTATATTCTTTGTTTTCAAGTGTTCTTGATTTGTGTGTCCATGATTTGATTAGTTGTGGTCTGTTCCATGTAGTCTGGGTTGAGCTTTTTTGGTGTGAGTTGTTCTGTAATGCCAGATGTGTCTAACAATGATGGAAAGTATGGCTGAAGGAAATCTACATTGAACACTGGGTACACACCAAGGAACAGTGGGATACTGACCTCAAAGGCATTATCACCGATGGACTTGGTGATGGTGTATGGCCCATATCAGAGTAGGCGATGCTTGTGATGGGGTCCAACAAGGCGTTCCTTCTGCAAATGTAGCCAAACTATGTCACCCACATGGAACATGTGTGAAACTCGATGCTAATCATGTCGCTGTTTGTACTTAGCATTGGATCAATCCAATATATCATGGACCTATTGGTGGATGTGTTGAATGCGCTCAATGGATTTATCATCCCTTTCAGCTTCGAACTGAATGTGAGCTGAATCTACCTGGGTGGCTGCAAATGGTAAGGCCACATCAATGGGGCATAATGGCTGAAATCCCAACCCTACCTGAAAGGGGATGTGACCTGCTGACCTATGGAGAGCTCTGTTGTAGCTATGTTGGAGATAGGGGAGACTTTCATTTCACGTGCGTGGATGCTTTGAGTTTTACACGCACAAAATGTGTACAATCATCCTGTTGAAAACCTCTTTTTGGCCATCAGTTTGGGGATGGAAAGTCGTGGACTTAGTAAGTTTTGTAGTTCCCAACATCTTGATGAAGTTTTGGCCAATAAAAATACTTCTACAATACTACCATTGTTTTCTCTACTCCGAAATGTCCAGCAACTTGACTATAGTGTGCCTCCCAAATCATCTTGGCGTTCTCACTTGAAGGAACACAGATGTGTCCTAGGTGGCATAATGATGCATCCTGAAGGTGAAATTTTGGAACTTGCTTCCCTTCCAGGAGTGTCTGGTATATGCTTCCAAATTCTAGATCGCTTTTATAAATATGCGGCCATCTCGATGTCTCATGCCCACAAAAGTCGAGCAAAGTGATCAGCAACATGACCAGTGGTCGATTGAGGCAATCAACAACATTATTGGTGCTTCACTTCTTATGCTTAATTTTCAAATGGAACTGTTGTAGATAGGTGAACCATTTCTTGTGGCTATTGTTCTGTAGCTTCCCTTATGTATGTATGAGCTGTAGAGGTCGGTGGTCTATGTGGATGATCATTTCCTTCCCTAGAATGTAATGCTTCCACTAACGACAGACCTGCACAATGGAATACATTTCTTTGTTATAAGTGGGGTACTTTAGGATTTTGTCTGAAATTGTCTCACTATGGTAAGCCATTGGATGCCCATGTTGAGTAAGAATCGCACCAATAGCATAGTCGGAGGTATTTGTCTCAATCTCAAATGGTTGTTGTAGGTTTAGTAATGTGAGCACTAGTGCAGAATAGAGGCGATTATTCAACTTAGAGAACACTTTTTGTTGGGTTTTTGACCAATTTTTTTTTTGCTTTCACTCCACCCTTGGTGACTTGACTTAAAGGTCAAGTGATATGAGAAAATACCAACACGAACCTACGGTAGAAATTAGCAATACCCAAAAAGCTGTGGAGCTATGTTAGAATGGTTGGGGTTGGCTAATCCTAAATGACTTGTATCTTTGATGGGTCCACATGTACACCCTACTCATCAATGATGTATCCCAGATATTGAACCTGGGTCAGGCCAAATGTGCATTTCTCCAAGTTAGCACATAGCTTGTGTTGTCGCAGGGTTTGAAGGACCTGTCAAATATGGTGGAGGTACTCTTCCCAACTCTGGATGAAGATCAAGATGTCATCTAAATACACCACCATGAGTGCATTGGTGAAGGGTCGCAAGATGTTTTCCATCACTCATGAAGGTTGCAGGGGCATTTGTCAATCTGAACAACATGACCAACCATTTGAAAAGGCCCTCCTTGGATTTGAAGGTAGTCTTCCACACATCAGAGGGTTCAATAGGCACCTGGTGGTAACATGACTTCAAGTCAATCTTGCTGAAATATTTGGCTGCTTTGAGCTAGTCCATAAGGTCATCAATCCATGGGATTGGGTACTTATTCTGAGCAGTGATCTTGTTTAGCGCCTGATAGTCAATACAGAGCCTCCAGGTCCCGTCCTACTTCTGTACCAATACAATCAGGCTCCCACAAGGTGTTGAGCTTGGCCTGATGTGCCTTTTCTGCAATAATTCCTGAATCTACCTCTTGATCTCATCATTCTTAAGAATAGAGCATCGATAGATCATTCCATTGGGCAGTGGCGTACCCGGGGTCAAATCAATGGAGTGCTTGACCTGACAGTGCAAAGGTACCCTTGTGGTGAGGAAAAAATATCCCTATACTCCTCCACGACCTTTTCCATATGTTGTTTTTGTGCAGAGGAGCCCTGCCTGGAAGCTGTGGCCATAACCCTCTTCTTGCCCTAGGGGCAAGTCATAAGGAAAACAAATTTCCTGGTCTAGAAAATGATCTTATTGCATTGCTTTGCAATGATCAAAGAGATGGTGGTAGGCGGGGCTACCTCCAGTATCATGTACAACTTATTAGCCAAAGTAATAATCATAGAGTGAGGTATAGACTCATATACAACATGTCTTTTCTAGAAGTATGTTTTTCCTAACAATACATCACAAAATTCAAGAGGAGAAATTTCACGCAATACCTCATCCGTGAAGGGATTGATACTGTAGGGAAGGTGGCATTGTTGGCTGACACGAATATTTTGTCCTTGGTGAGGCCACCCGATCGTGTATGGTTGTGGATGTGTTGTAGTCTTTATGCCGAGTCGCTTTAAGACCTCTACTGAAATGAGGTTCTTTTGGTTCTTGATCTCGACAACGAACTACAACGGAGAACTCTTCACCCACATCTATGAGTGGAAGAGGAATTCCCCCTCCTCCAGATCTTCAAGCTCAATCTTCTGGATCTTGGTGGTGGCCATGGTGGCACTAGACTCTGCATCAATGATATGCTTCCCTTGATCAGTTCCCTTATTAGGTTCAAATTCAGAGTCGAAACCTGCTTCTGATTCAAAAGCCTTTAATTCAGCCACCAGTGACTGCTTGGCCTAACACTTACTTGTATTATGAGTGGAGATCTTATGGAACTCACATCATATTATCATGTCCTTCTTCATCTTCGTGGTGTTGTTATTTTCTTGCGGCTTCAGCGGGCTGTCCTGGGTAGCCTCACCTTGGCTTGGTCCTTTGTTATGTGGTTTGGGGGTGCATTTTCCTTGCTTTGGATTTACACATCTAAAGTCCCGCTTCTTTTGTTTAAACTTCTGCTCAATCTTGATAGCGTACCAATATGCCATGCCGAGCGAGGAAATGTCTAGGAACACCATCTCCTCCTAGGTGTACTTGTGTAGACAGTCACAGTACTTGAGCACCAAATGCCTCTCAATCTCTTTGATACCTAGTTTCATGAAAAGGGTATGGAAAATATTTGTGAACTCTGGCACATCTTAGTCCCTTCCCTATCGTAGTGAGGTCCACTTTATGTATTTGTCTTCATATCTCCTGACAGGGTAGTATTGTTCCTTGATGGTGTCTTGAAAATAATTCCAAGTGGGTGTGTCTGAAAATAATGAGGGTTCACTCTCGTCCTTTTTTTCATAGTAAGTTTCCCACCAGTCCTTGACATGTGGGGCGACTTTGAGAAGTGCAAAAGTAATATTTTCCCAATTGGAAAATTCATGAACTAAAAAATATCCTTCCAACATATTTAACCATTTATCTATGGTGTCTGCATCTATCAGACCTTTGAATATGGGAATATCGAAGTTAACTTGTACCTTAGAAGGAGTGGCACCTCCAAAGTGGCTGTTGGATGAAGATGCATCACCTGTGGGTAGCCATCGAAGGATCTGGGCAAAGTTATCTATCATTGTATCCCTTTGTCACCCTAGGGCTTCCTCGAGCAACATTTTGAAAGGATCTCCTACTCCCTCATCTTTCTTTTCTTCTGCCATGGGTTGTCGTCGGGTTTTGTGAGGATGATCTTGCAATGGTTTAACCAGATCAAGCCCTAACTCCTTATAGCCTAACCTCATTGGGGATGTGTAGAGAAAAACAAAGAAAGACCAGACCACTCTGATACCGTTGATCCAAACTTAAAATAGAATGCAAAAAACTACAAATATAATCATAAACATAGAGATGCAATAGAAAGACACTTCATTTCATTAATAGAAAAATATTGAACTATGCTTACAAATAGAATGGAAATAAGATAGCTTGGGCGATGGTAGCTTATCTATGAGAAGAGATCTGGCAGCTACATGCCTCTGAACTTTGTTCCAATAAGGCTCAAGGGTTTATTTATTATTGGAAATCATGAGAAAACATTAAAGAACCAAAACCCTAACCCTAGGAGATGTAACACCAAGAGTTTGTGGGCCCTGTTGGGGTTAGTTGGGTAGCCAACTTCCCAGGGTTTTAACTTGGTCATGTTATCTTCATTTGGCATGTATGATACCTTGTTGGAAAGGTCTCATCAAGTACTATAGTTTTTGTGCAGGTCTCGACCAATAGGCATGGGCCTGCCGCAGACCCCCAAAAAACGTCGTTTAGGGGTCAAAACAACTCCAGAAGTTCAAGACCCAAAAAACTGTTAAAAATAGTAAATGTTGAAATGAATAATGAAATAGATGAAATTGACTAGGGGGTCTAGGTGGAATAGGAGGGTGGCAATATCGACCTAGATCATTCCTCCCCCCTTAGAAAGAAATGGTCCCCATTATGTGCAGAGCCTCCATGAAGTGAGGAAATTTTTGTTGAACTTGGTCCCTAGTGAACCATTTACCCTGGTGAGGGAGTTGGCCTACTTTGACAACTCGATATAATTGTATCCTCTATTGGCGAGTGTTATTGATCTATGTGTCCATGATTTGATCATTTGTGGCATGTTCCATGCAGTCCAGGTTTGAGTTGTTCTGCAATGTCATATGTGTTCAACAAAGGTGAAAAGTATGACCGAAGGTGATCTACATTGAACACTGGGTGCAGACCAAGGAATGGTGGGATGATGAGCTCAAAGGCATTGTCATCGACAACCTTGGTGATGGTCTATGGCCCATATCGGAGCGGATGAATCTTACGATGGGGTCCAATAAGGTGCTCCTTCTGCAAATGTATCCAAACTTTGTCGCCCACCTGTAACTTGTGTGGCACTTGATGTTGATCATGGTGTTGTTTGTACTTAAAATTGGCTCTGTCCAATATATCATGGACTTGTTGACGGATGTGTTGAATGCGCTCAATGAGGCTGTTAGCCCTTTCAACTTTGGACTAAACGTGAGCTGAATCTATGTGAGTGGTTGCGAATGGTATGGCCACACCAATGGGGCATAATGGTTGAAATCCTAGACCTACTTGAAAGGGGTTGTGGTATGTTTAACTGTAGAGAGCTTTGTTGTAGTTGTGTTGGAGATAGGGGAGAATTTCATTCCACATGTGTGGATGCTTCAATTTGTACATGAACATAATGTGTACAATCACCCTATTGACAACGTCTATTTGGTCATCATTTTGGGGATGGAAAATTGTGCACTTAGTAAGCTTTGTATCTAGCATCGACCAAAGACTTGACCAAAATGCACTCAGGAATCTGCTGTACCGATTTGAAACAATGGACTATGGGATCCAAAAGTGTACCCACAATTGCTCAAAGAAGAGATTAGAAGTGGGCTCTGCTGTGATACTCTTCTTGCAGTCCGTAATGATGGCCATCTTAGATAATCTGTCAATGACCATGAAAACACAATCGTTTCCACGCTTAGTAGAAGGAAGGCCCAACATGTAATCCATGGAGATAGATTCCCAAGGCTAGCTAGGAGTAGGTAGAGGAGTATACATGCCTTTCCTCTTGATGGTTGGTCTGGAAATGGTGCAGGCGGTGCAAGATCTAATGTACTTCCCAACATCTTGATGAAGTTTCAGCCAATAAAAATACTTTTGTAATACCGCTACTATATTCTCTACTCTGAAGTGTCTAGCAACCCAACGATAGTGCACCTCCCAGATCATCGTAGCACGCTCACTTGAAGGAACACATATGTGTCCGAGGTGGCATAACAATGCATCCTGAAGGGGAAAATTTGGAAGTTTCTTCCCTTCCAGAAGTGTCTGGTATATGCAGCTAAATTCTGGATCGCTCTTGTAAAGATGTGGCCACCCCGATGTCTCACACCCATAAGAGTCAAACAAAGTGATCAGCGCCATGACCGGTGGTCCGCTAAGGAAATCAACGACGTTATTGGTGTTTCCCTTCTTATAATTAATGTTCAAATGGAACTGTTGCAAATAGGTGGACCATTTATGATGGCTATTGTTTTGGAACTTCCCTTGTGTCTGTATGAATTGTAGAGGTTGGTGGTTTCTGTGGATGCCCGTTTCCTTCCCAAGAATGTAATTCTTACATTGATGACATTCCTGCACAATGGAATACATTTATTTGTCGTAAGTGAGGTTCTTTGGGATTGTGTTTGAAAATTTCTCATTATGGTAAGCCATTGGATTCCCATGCTGAGTAACAACCGCACCAATAGCATATTCAGAGGTATATTTCTCAAACTCAAATGGTTGTTGCAGGTCGGGTAATGTGAGCACTCATGCAGAACAGAGGTGATTCTTCAACTTGGAGAATGTTTTTTGTTGGGTTTTTGACCAAAAGAACTTTGCTTTCGCTCCGCCCTTGGTGACTTGACTTAAAGGCCAAGTGATATGAGAAAACCCCGAAACGAACCTACAGTAGAAATTGGAAATACCCAAAAAATTTCAAAGCTTTGTTAGAGTGGTTGGGGTTGGCCAATCCTGAATGACTTGTATCTTGGATGGGTCCACATATACACCCTTTTCATAAATTATGTATCCTAGATATTGAACCTGGGTCAAGGCAAAGGTGCATTTCTCCAAGTTAGCACACAATTTGTGTTGCTGCAGGTTTTGAAGGACCGATCGAATATGGTGGAGGTGCTCTTCCTAATTCTAGTTGAAGATTAAGATGTCATCTAAATACACCACCACAAATGAATTGGTGAAGGGTCGCAAGATGTCGTCCATTAGTCTCATGAAGGTTATAGGGGTGTTTGTCAATCTAAACAACATGACCAACCATTCAAAAATTCCCTTCTTGTACTTGAAGGTAGTCTTCCACACATCAGAGAGTTTGATAGGCACCTAGTGATAACCTGACTTCAAGTCAATCTTGCTAAAATATTTGGCCCCTTTGAGCTAGTCCAGAAGGTCATCAATCCATGGGATTGGGTACCAATTCTAGACAATGATCTTTTTTAGTGCCCAATAGTCAATACAAAGCCTCCAGGTCCCATCCTACTTTTGTACCAATACAATTGGGCTCCCACAAAGTGTTGAGCTTGGACTAATGTGCCATTTCTGCAATAGTTCCTGAATCTACCTCTTGATCTCAATATTATCTAGAATAGAACGTCGATAGATCAGTCCATTGGGCAGTGGCACACCCGGGGTCAAATCGATGGAGTGCTTGACCTGACAGTGCAAAGGTACCCCTGTGGGTGAGGCAAAAATATCCTTGTACTCCTCCATGACCTTGTCCATATGTTTTTGTTGTGCAGAGGATCCCTACTTGGAAGCCATGGCCACAATCTTCTTCTTTCCCTGGGGCCGAGTCATAAGGAAAAAAAAATCCTAGTCTGGGAAATGATCTTATTGCATTTCTTCTGCAGTGATCAAAGAGATGGTGGTAGGCGAGGCTACCTATGATATCATGAAAAAATTATTAGCCAAATTAATAATCACAGAGCAAGTTCTAGACTCATATACAACATGTCATTTACACAAGTATGGTTGTCCAAACAATACATCACAAACTTCAAGAGGAGAAATGTCACACAATACGTCATCTTTGAAGGGTTTGATGCTATAGGGAAGGCAGCACTACAGGCTAACATGAAGATCTCATCCTTGGTGAAGCCACCTCATGGTGTATGACTCTAGATGTGTTGTAGTCTTTAGGCCCAAATGCTTCATGACCTTTGCTGAAATGAGGTTATTTTGGCTCCCACTATCGAAAATGAACTGCAGCGGAGAGCCCTTCACCCACATCTGTGAGTGGAAGAGGCATTCCCCCTCCTCTAGATCTTCAAGCTCAATCCTCTGGATCTTGGTGGTGGCCAGGGTGGCATTGGGCTCTGCATTAATGATCTACTTCCCTTTGTCAATTCCCTTGTCAGTTTTGGATTAAGAGTCAGAACCTGTGTCTGATTCAGAAGCCTTCAACTCTGCCACTAGTGTCTGCTTGGCCCAACACTCACTTGTATTGTGAGTAGAGCTCTTATGGAACTGATACCACTTTCCCATGTCTTTCTTCATCTTCATGGTGTTTTTCTTTACTTGCAGTTTTGGTGGGCTGTCCTAGGTAGCCCCACCTTGGCTTGGTCCTTTGTTCTATGGTATGGGGGTGCCTTTTCCTTGCTTTGGATTTGCAAATCCAAAGTCCCGCTTCTTCTATTTAAACTTCTTCTCAATCTTGACAACGTACCAATATGTCATGTTGAGCGAGGAAATGTCCAAGAACTCCATCTCATCCTAGATGTATTTGTGTAGACAACCGTGGTACTTGACCACCAAATGCTACTCAGTATCCTTGATACCTAGATTCATGCGAAGGGTATGGAAAATATTTGTGAACTCTAGCACATCTTTGTCCCTTCCTTGCCACAACATGGTCCACTTTATGTATTTGCCTTCATAGCTCCCGACAAAGTAATACTGTTCCTTGATGACATCTCAGAAAGGATTCCAAGTGGGTGCGGCTAAAAACAATGAGGGTTTGCTCTCATCCTTTTGTTCATAGTAGGTTTCCCACCAATCCTTGACGTGTGGGGCGGATTTGAGAAGTGAAAAAGTAATATTTTCTTGATTGGAAAATTCATGAAATGAAAAATATCCTTCCAATATATTTAACCATTTATCTATGGTGTCTTCATCTATTAGGCCTTCGAATATGGGAATATCAAAGTTAACTTGTACCTTAAAAGGAGTGGCGCCTCTAGAGTGGCTGCTGGATGAAGATGCATCGCTTGTGGGTAGCTGCCGAAGGATCTGGGAAAAGTTATCCATCATCGCGTCCCTTTGTTGCTCGAGGGCTTCCTCGAGAAACATTTTGAAAGGATCTCCTGCCCGCTCATCTTTATTTTCTTCCACCATGTGAGGTCATCGGGTTTTGAGAGGATGAACTCACAATGGTTCAGCCAGATCAAGCCCTAACTCCTTATACCCTAATCTCGTTGGGGAGATGCAAAGAAAAAGAGAGAAAGAGCAGACCACTCTTATACCATAGATCCAAACTTAAACATGAATGAAACAACTTACATATATAATCATAAACACAAAAATGCAACAAAAAAACACTTCATTTCATTAATAGAAAAATATTGAACTATGCTTACAAACAAAATGGAAATAAGATAGCTTAGGCAATGGTAGCTTATCTCTAAGAAGAGATGTGGTGGCTACATGCCTCTGAAATATGTTATAATGAGGCTCAAGGGCCTATTTATTATTAGAAAACATGAGAAAACTCTAAACAACCAAAACCCTAACCCCAGGAGATGTAACACCAAGAGTTTGTGGGACCCGTTGGGGTTAGTTGGGCAGCCAACTTCCCGGGGTCATAACTTTGTCATATTATCTCTATTTGTTGTGTACAATACCTTGTTGGAAAGGTCTCACCGAGTACTACAAGTTTCTCAGTAGGCCCTCATCAATTTCCATGGGTCTGTCGCGGACCCCCAAAAAATGATGTTTAGGGGGTCAAAACTTCTTCGGAAGTTCAGGACCCGAAAAACTGCTAAAAATAGTAAATGCTGAAATGAACAAGGAAATAGATGAAACTGACTGGGGGATCTAGATGGAATAGGCAGGTGGCCACCAATATTCATGTGGATCCTTTTATCAATATATTGCTTGTATCATTAAATACAGAATCCATTAAATATATTTTATACATAAATACAATAATTTTCAGCCAAAAAGGGTTCTGGTGACGCGTGCAATTATTTGAATAAATGCATCAGGAATTTAATTATTCAACACCAACAACAAAAATTTATTTTTTAAATGAATTTTAAATTATGACGATGTGATTTATAATGATAAAAGCACCACCATCACAGTAAAAAATGAAAACATAAAAAATTAAATACAAGTCACATAACAGTGCTATTTGACAAAGGTGAGTCGTTGTGTTATATTATACAAGGTGCACTGCTAAATAGAAGCCATTTTAAAAATCGAACAGGAATCACCATACCTTTCAAATTATGGTCTTTCTATGGTTCCAAAATACTCTGCTACTCCATAGTGCTCCTAGTATGTCTCTCTTGCAAATGATCTCTCTTTTAATTAAGCCTAACAAAACTTGTAAAAAAAATCATTAGTAAAATCAACAATGAAATTTAAATTTTTTTCTATGTAGGGTTTTGAGTGAATGGCCATATCTTTCAACTTGTGATCTTTAAAATAGTTTTGTTGTTCCAAATTATTCTACTGTTGCACACTGCTCCCAGTGTGTCTCTCTTGTAAATCTCTCCCTTCAAATTTTGGGAAAAATATGAAATAGTGTATAAATTAGTGAATAACAGGATTCATTGTGATATATAACAATAAATGCATTGCCAACACTGGTAAAATTTAACAGTAAAAAAAATTAACAGTAAAATTTAAATTTTTGTTATGCATTGTTTTGAATGAATCACTATACCTTTCAAATTCTGATCTTTTTGTGGTTCCAAAATATTTTGCTACTCCACAGTGCTCCCAATATGTCTCTCTTGAAAATGATGTGCTCCCAATATGTCTCTCTTGAAAAAGATATGTCTTTTAATTAAACCTAACAGAAATTGTAAAAGAAGAAATTATTAGTAATATCAAGAATAATTTTTTTTTTTTTTTTTATTTAACTATGCAGGGTTTGTGTGGAACATCATACCTTTCAACTTCTGATCTTATGAATAATTCTGTTGTTCCAAAGTATTTTTTTATTGTAGAGTTCTCTTGATAAGTCTCTCTTGCAAATATTTCCCTTGAAAATTTAAGAAAAATATTAAAATGTCGAATAAATTATTACTATTTAAAAAACTTTATGAAAATAGATTTTGAAAAATCAATTACTGTTTATTTTTCAATTTGAAAAATCGTGATTTTATTTTTCAGTTTTTTCGAACATCAGTGCGTTAGTAAACATCAACAATATGTTTAAAAGTAAGTAGAGCGCACCAATTATGATAAATTACTGGTGCGCTTAATTTTTTTAAATGCATCGACATGATAGAATTTCTTTTTATTTTCGAAATCCCGAAAACAAGTGCGAAACAATGCTATTTTTATTTATACGCATTGGTGTGGTCTTGTTTACAAGAGGACTCATATGATAGAATACTTTTTCTTTTTTTGAAATCCTAGAAACTGATGCAATTATTATTCTAATGCCTCGGTGCATTTTCTATTTAAACACACCATTGGCATTAACTTCAAAAGAACACCAATATGATAGAATTCGTTTTTCTAATTCTCGAAATCTTGAAAACAAATGCATTTTTTTAAGGATCGATGTGACTTTTATTTAAATGCATCGGTACATGTGGTTTTATAAGAGCACCAATATTATAGAATTCCTCTTTTATTTTTGAAATCCTAGAAATTGGTACAGTTATTATGTTAACACAACAATTTGTTTATTATTTAAATGCATCGGTGCTATTAGTTTTGATAAGAGCACCAATAGAGTTTAAAAATTATCTGAAATTTTATTTTCACATAAAATGGCATATTAATCTCAAATTATCATTTAGAACACAGCCACATGAGTTACAATAGTTCATAGTATACATTTAAGTCACCTTATTTTTGAAAAATGGTTTGAAAACTATATTGAAGTTTAGATTATGGTTATATCATTCTCAAAATTGATTTTATGTATGTACACAATTTTATTTTTTATTTTTCTTAAATGCAGAGAGAAAATATCATAATATCGAATGGCCAATTCTTCAAATTCCATCTCATTCCATATTGCTCAAAGTCCTTCGCGGGGTCCTCCCTTTCCATCTGCAGTAAGTTCAAATTTATTTATATTTCGATTATCTAATTGATATATTTTTTTATCCATGTCAATTTGAATAAAAATATATCCAAATTTGTAGGATTATGATTCAGAATTGAGTTCATATGCGGAAAAAAATCCTCCATTTCAAAAAGGTTAGAAGCTCTTATCAGGAGCAACATATCGCAAGTAGTTGGTAGATGAAAATGGACAGTTGCTTCACCTTGCTAATTGGAACATGACATCTTCCAACCACAACCCTAGATCAACAAGGGTCATAATTATTTGGTATAACGTAATTTCAACAAACCAATTGCATTGTGCTTACTAATATCATTGATGCATTAATGTTCAATATTTTTTGAAATCAAGATTCTAGTAATGATGAGCGACCCCGGACCATCTTCCGGTGAACCCCACTATAATGTGAAATCAAGAGAAGGTTGCATTAAGAGAGAGGCTATGAGAGGAAGCTTACAAAGAATGATTGAATTAGCCACCTATTCATTTCCCACTATGTCTAGATTCACTAATTAAGAATGACTATAGAAATAGTAGTTCTTCATCACAAGTTGGCAATGGATGCAATCAAAAAGAGGTTGGTATGGATGATTACTTACAGGATGCATTCCATAACGATGAGCTAGTGGATTATGTGCATACTATTTATACCTTATTTGAAAGCTTTAAATCTGCTTCCACCACCTCTCTCTTTGGACCTGCCGACTAGTCAAATACTACTCAGCTAGGGACAATGACATTATTGTACAACTTGAAAGAAAAGTTTGGCATGTTGAATGCATGTTTCTCGGAAATATTGAGGTAATTGACATATATGATCGATCAAGTCCCTTATCGTTTGAGAAATCTTGTCACACAATCAAAATTAAAAATGGTTAATTTTATGAGCATTAAATATTGACATTGTACATTTATATTTCCCACCAACTATAGGTTATTCAAAAATAATGCTCTTCCAAGATTGTAATTTTAAGCATGAGATATCAATTTATAACTACATTTTATTAAGATATCAATCTAAATATGCTCATATTATCTCCTTTCCCAAATGACATTTTGAGTATCAATCTAAAATAACTAACAAAGTAATAGAAAATGGAGAAGGCAAATCATATTTGTGTTATATATGTGCACTAAAAGTCTTACTACAACCATCTTCAAAGTTTTTCAATATAGTAAAATAGCCTCCCATATTTTCACTATGCAATGTATCTCCATAAATATAAATGCAGTTTAAAACATGGTGTACAATATCTATGATAATAAGGATTCAAGGTGACAATCCTTCTCAAATAGGAAAATGAGAAGACTATAACCAAAATAAGAAAATAGGGAAATTGGAAACAACATTGAAGATTTATTCTAGATTTAGATACTTATTGGTTTATTAATTAGTTCACATGTTTTTTCTTCAGGTTTATTTCAAAATCAATATAAATCATATAGTGATAAATCTATGAGGACTTTAACAATGAAAAAATTGTGTATTAATATGTAAGATTAAATTGTTGACATCAGATGTAAATTAATGTTTACTATATTTAACTTCTAGTTCTTGAAACGTTATGTAGACTAAAAGGAGGTATGTTGAAGGTATTGGACCTACCAATATTAAGGGGATATCCTCGGTAAGAAGTCCCAACTAGACCTCACACAGTTTGGAGTAGGAGTCCCAATAGCGAGTGCTAATGTAGTGCCTTGACCGCAGTAGCGCGCAAAGATAAGTGTTGAGCCTCAACCTTGCACCTTCCTATACACCCTCTTAGCCCTCATTCTCCACTCACTTCATTCATCTAGTGGTTAAATCATTGCATTATAGTCTAAAAAGGACTGTTTATATGGTTTTCTGACTATACTGATGTCTGTTGTTTGGTTTAGTTTTTTTGTTCATGCAGTTGCGGAAACTTGTCAGTTTCCGCAGCCAGCACAGTATTCCGCAACTATTTTGTTAAAAGCTATGCTCTAGGTGTCCTCTGAAGGAACGAGCTACATGGGCAAGCTCCAAATGGCAGGTACATGGAACGTGTCCCTTCGAATCAGCCAATCATCCATAAGAGGCCGCGGTCAACCAAAGTCAAAGAGAAGGCCAGCCAAAGAGTTCAGCGGTGGCACGTCACTATTTTGGGCACGTGAATGATACGTAGCCTAGTTCTCAGCTCAAGAAGGCACCAACACACTTGGAGATCGTTCCTGAACCGTGAATCTAACAGCCAACCATTCCGAAGATTTAAGAAGCATAACGATAGTTACACTAGATCTCGGCTGAAGAGATCTACGTGTCTATGGCAACGCAGTTAATAGCATAGTAGTTGTTAGTTAGCTGTAGTATTTTTGCATTATAAATAACGCATCGTTGAAAGTTGTAAAGAGACTTTTGATACATGTGAATTCTGAACTGTTTATGTAATTTCCTCGCTGCTGGTTATCTTATCACCCCACTGTTTTATATGCTGTTGATTTAAATACATGAGAAGAATTTTCTGAAGATAGCCGTGTGATTATTTGATTGGATGAAGTGGCAGAGGGCCCTTGCACGTTGAAGCCTTGTAAAGTGTTTATTTAGTTTCATTATGTTTTTGTTTTATCATTAGCTTGTACATAATATGTTGTTTTATGTTTTTGCTATTCATATCTTTACCTTTGTTTTCTTAGAGTTGTAAACTGATCAATGCTTTTTGCAGGTTCTCTTAGGCAGCCCGAGCACTTTTTCATTTTTTTAATAACTTTTGGCATATGAGATCATCTTGTCCTTCCTGCTAACTTTTATTTTCTGGATTTTACATTCAGCATTGTCCTTTTCAAGTTGTGATTTGCTTATTTCTTTTTCTGCTAGTTAGATATCATATTGATTAAAAATTTATGATTTCTTTCGGTGGTCAAATGACTATATCAGCAGGAAATCAGAATATTACTAACTGTAGTGTGATTTAGTTGTCATATTACTTACTCATGGTTGCTTTCCATAAAGTAGATTGAGCTGAATGGTAAAGGACTAGAAGAGTTTAAGTAGTGTGATTAATTTCTTTTCTGCAATTTACATTTAGTTATCATATTGCTTGATATGTTCATGATTACTTCCCCAAGGTAGATTGAGCTGAGGGGTAAAGGATTTGAAGAATTCAAGTAGTGTGATTAGTTTCTTTTATGCAATTTACTTTCTTGAACAGTTAAATATCACATTACTTAACTCGTTTATGATTACTTCCCACCAAGTAGATTGAGCCGAAGGGAAAAGAATCTGAAAAGTTAAAGTAGTGTGAATTAGCTGCTTTGCATTAAGTTTGAGTTGTTTTCCAAGTTTTTGCTTTCTTTTCATTTTCAGCAGCAAGGACACTGGGCCATTGTCATTAGTTCACTATTTGATGCATTTGTTTTCTCTTAAGAATCAATTTTATTTTAAAGCTTTCTTTTGAGCATTTTCAAGTTTAGAAACCATCACCATCTACACTCCACACACTTCACACTTCACTTTCACCACCACACATTAAAGAAAAATAAAATCCAAAAACAAACTAAAAAGCTTAAAACAACAAAAGCCTAAGGAAATGGTTATCTAAGTACATATAGTACACCTCACTTCGTTAGTTTACGAACCCCGGGTTGACATTATAAATAGCAATTTAGATCACACTAAATTGACCAAACATTTTGGCGCCGTTGCCGAGGAAATGAAATTAGGTAGCCAATTTCTAAAAAAAAAATAATAAAAACAAGAAAATGTCAAGGAAGGAAAATTGATAACGTCTCAAAGTATGCTCTCCTCTTGAGCCTAGTGTGATATGGAGGATCAAAAAAGATAAAGTTATTGGTTTAATAGTTTCTTGAGTATGCTCTCTTCTTGCACCTAGAGTGACCTGGAAGATCAGAAAGAGAATTATTAACCTGACTTGAAGAAAAATAAAAAATGACATGCATAGAGCAAGAGATTCTAGGGGAAGGTTTTAGCTAGAGCCAAGAGTTCGATTTTTACAACTCCATCTACTTCAAGGAATAGGCAAGAGACACCTCCATCATCTCCAACTCACACTCCTAGCCCTAGGATTCCTGGAATACAAGAGGCAGTAGTTGACTCTCCCACACCATCTATTGAGTCCGAATTAGGAAGAGATCCTTTCCTTCCTTCTATAGGGAGACAGATTGTAATTGAAGAAGTAGAATCACCTGAGGAAGAGGGAGAAATTCCTCCTCATACACCCTTGGTAGAGGAACCAGAGGATTATGAAGTCTTTGAGGAAACTACCATGACAAAAGAAGGAGCAACCAGATTTGGTAGAGGTAGAGGTAGAGGAGGAGGAAATAATGGAGGAGGTAGAGGTAACATTGGAGGAAATAGGGATGGAGACAACTCATTCGGATTTCCTATAGCCGATGATGACTCCCGAGCCACAATGAAAAACATCTCGCCATCTGTCCTCCCAAACTTCCATGGGTTAAGAAATGAGGACCCTGAAACATTTCTATTTGAGTTTGAGGTCGTGTGTCGAACCTATGATTATTTGGAAGACTCTCAAAAACTCAAACTGTTTCCTTCAACATTGAAAGGGGCAGCTTTGAAATGGTTCATGGGATTACCCACTCAATCCATTGGGACCTGGAATGATATGAAACAAACATTTTTGGATAGGTACCTGGACTATTGTATGCACACCAATCATAAGGATGAGGTATTCAAGATGATGCAAAAGGAAGATGAAAACTTGGAGGATTTACTCGAAATATTTCAATATAACCTGAAAAGAGCAAAGATGAGTAACTTAGATGATGAAACTTTGAAAGCCCTTCTATTAAAAGCCATTAGAGATGAATGGATAGATATTTTGAACATGATGGGAAAAGGAGACATATCTCAACTTCCACTTCATGATATAGCAGAGCTATGTGTCCATCTCTCACGGGGGAAATCTAAAACTCAAAAAGGGCCTAGAGATCCTTCTCTCCTCATAGCAAACAAATCTGCAACTGGATCGGTAAGTAGGGCTGAGATTGGCAACATGCTTGATGAATTCAAAACTGATATCTTAGGAATTCTTAGTGAGCAACTAGACACTCTTAAGATCCATAATAAACAGAAAGCAGAAGCTGAAGCTTTAGCCATCTCTTGCCCGAAATGTAGAAAGAAACATGCTCTAAGGGAATGTCCCTTGGATGCAAAGGTTGTAGAAACATGTGTAATCTGTTCAGAGAATCATGAAACCAAGGATTGTCTTTCAATCCCTGGGCTCAAAGTTGTCTTTCAAGAAGATCCAAGCACCATCGAGTCTCTCTGTTTTGTTGCAAGGAGACCTTGGCAGGGGCAACAAAATCAAGGGTTTAACAACTCTATGAATTTTCAACCCCCACCAAATTGGAATCCTTGGCAACAACCTTGGTCCCAACCTCAAAATCCTTTTCAATCATGGATACAAGGTATGCAAAATCCTTATGGGATATTTTCTCAATTCTATCAATATCCTCCATCTTTTTAAAACCAACAAGCTCCACAACTTCCAAATCAAAACCCACAACTATCATTGCCATTTCATCAACAACAACCTTCTCAACAGAATCCAAATTCTCAACTCTTGCTCCAACAAAAGTCAAATCAACTTCCTTCTCAGTCATTGCCAAACCCCAATAATAAAAACTCTCAAAATGCTTACATGATGGAAGGTCTACAATTTCAATTTCCTGACTATATGATTGTTCCTGTCAATGATGTACAACTCAGATCAGGTACAGTTTTAGATAAACCTTCTATAGATGTTCAAAAGCAAAGCATTTCTGAGGAATATTCTCTTGAAGCCAATAAGGGTTCTGAAGCATCTCTTCAAGACCCAAGCACTCAAAAAGGAAAAGAAAAAGAGCTAACCCCCACAACTCCTATAGTTGAGCAA
>APFE030173236.1:23328-58116 GCA_000404065.3 Pinus taeda | reverse complement strand
CCTGGGACCCGTGAACAAAGAAGTTTTCACCATTGATAGCTGATCGCCTGCCTATGAAGTCCTAAAAGCCCTAGGCCATGATCCCCTGGCCGTAGCCGTGGTTGAACCAAGCAACGATGATGGAGGAAGTGGAAACTTATGCATCCTCGGTGACATCTCGTCCTTGAATCTCTGGAAAAGAGACCACGTGTCGGCTGGCTGGGCCCTGGTGAACTTAAGCACCGAGGAATTCGCCATGGGGGTTGAAGAGATAGTGTCGCTCGATAATTTAACCCTGGTATGGTCCTTTGAGAAAATCATGAATTCCAATTCAGGGTGCCAAGTTGTGTTGCCGCTAATGACGGTCAAGGAAGAAGTCTTGGACACAAAGAAGTCGAGGGACCCAGCAAGAAGTTTCTCAATGAAATGCCAGGATTTCACGAATCTCTATTTCGAAAACGGTGGTCCATCGAAGAAAGGTGGAAGCTCTTTATCACACAAGGGTCGACGCTTGCCATTGACCTTCAGGCCTTTGAATACTCTAGCCGCTGTGATGACACGATGTTGGCCCATAAAGAAATATGAGAAAGAGGAAGAATATTATGAATGCCTGGGGGGAAGTATTTCATATGTTGACATCCTCGCTGCTGTCACAAAGCCTTCCAACCTCCTATTCAATTCTGCAACAAACTGATACTGACAACCAAAACCTACTGGGGTTGAAGTCCCAAAATTGGGGTTATAGCATTTTCTATTTAGCCTTTGGTTTGTACAATTCCACAGTTGTTGCTTTTCATATTGTACTTCCTTGGGAACTGTTGGATTCTTTTGTAAAAAAAAACTGCTTCCTTCAAAATGCATGTTTCTTGCTTTTTTTTTTTCCCAGATTTAGGATTGATCTGCCACATTGCAGGGCTCTTTTAAGGTATTAACTGGGATGGGAGACTTTACAATCAAGAACATAGTATTCCATGTTTTTGGATTGATCTTCTACATTGCAGGTCTCTTTCAAGGTATTAAGTATGTTTTCAGATTGATCTACTACATTGCAGGTCTCTTTTAAGGTATTAACTGGGATGGGAGACTTTACAATCAAGAACAAAGTATTCCATGTTTTGGTCAAATTTGAGTGGATTTGGAATCAAGAACATAGTATTCCATGTTTTTAATCATATTGGATGTCTATATAAATTTTATCCCATCTCTGTACTTAATTATTGAAAGACTATTTCCACCATTATGGAAGCTCTACTGTACGATGAAGCAGGTGAAGTAAATCTCTGAGGGAATCATATGTAGAGATGTTGTAACACAGAAATGAAAAGTTTATCTTAAAATTCAATGTTACCAAGTTTTAAATTGACTTGAAACTTTATTGTGTAAATCAAAACCACATTGTTTAAATAAAAGTGCAAATGTAGGATTCGAATGAGTCCTGAAATTAAATCTTTAAGTTTACCTTTTGCACATCAGTCTTGTTCTAAAAAAATTTAGAAAAAATAAATAAATATAAATCAATTTATTATTTAAAAATCACTCAAATTGTTTAATCTTGGAAATTAAAGAACATTATATTTTTTAGTTTTTATAGAATGGAAGAGATATTTTTTTTTTTCTCTGAATGTTTTTTATAGAATGGAAGAGACTCAGAAAAAAGGAAAAGAAAGAAGAAGAATGGAATAGAAATCTTTTTGTTTATTTTCCACCTTAGGAAGGTGTGCTTTTTCGTGTTTTCAAGTGTCTGGAGTAAGAAAGAATGTACTTTTGTTTTGTAATTCTATAAATAAACCAAATTATTAATTCAATTCTTATATAATATAATTTTGAGTATAATATAAAATGTAAACTTTAAAAGTAAAGTATTAGAAAAGTAAATAATATAGTTGATATAAGTCAATAGACATATATCATATTAAAATTAATATGAATATTATTAAATATTAAAAATCAATATTAATATTAAGAAATAATAAATAAAAGTCAATATTAAATTATTCAAAATTATTAATAATAAAGTAATTATGTTAATAATAAAATATTAATACTATTAAAATAATTATTTATAAAATATTTAAATAATAACAATATTTTAATAAATATAAATTATAAATATTTTTTAATAAATATAAATATAAATATTTTTAATAAATAATAATTATTAAAAATGCTATTAAATAATATATAATAAATAATAAGTAAGTAGTGTTTTGTTAAGACACTTTTTGATGTGAATATTTTTGGACACTCCTTGATGTGAACACTCTTTGGACACTCCTTGATGTGAAGTCACCGTTCATTCCCCTTCCCAACTCAGATGAAGATGGTATCCACCAAGCTTATAAAAAAAAATTTAATAATATAAAATGACTTTAACTAATTATTATTTTAAATTATTTATAAAAAATATATTTAAACCCTTATATTAATTCGGAATATGAACCCTTATATTAATAACCCCAAGGGATTGACACAATCTTTGTCACAATGCGATGTTGTACCATGGTTGACCATGATCAATAGTATAAACCCAAGGGATTATAATCCCAATGGAATAATATTAAACACATGGGAATAATATAAACCCTAAGATAAATATTATAAACCCTTAAATAAACATGGTTGACCATGACTGATTTTCATAGTGATACAATTTTTGTCACAATGCAATGTTGGACCATGCTCGACCATGGTTGAACCCTGAGATTAATTGATTCAGATTCTCTCCTCTACTGAAATTAACCAATATCTTTTACTTCTGTAATGTTAGCAGAATTGCATGTGAAAGAGTATGAAAAACCACATGTTCATGCTTTAAAGAAGAGGAAACGTAATGAAAACAATCATATCAAAGAACACAAACATGTTGATAACAAAGTTCGCCCAGTGTAGGTTACATCTTCGGGCCTGATGTCAAGAGTGGGGAGGCCGCTTCATTAAATGTTGCAAGATGATGATGAGTACATAGTGCATTTTTTGTCAATACAAGGATGAACTTCCCTCAACTAGAGTGGCATGTCTCTCCACGAGACATTCTCCTATAGGAAATCTCACTCATATGGGCCCTCATTTAGCATGACAAGATATTAAGAAGTGGCATACAAGTATCCTCCAACGGAATGGTAAACAAAGATCTCAACATCAAAATCACTATCTCAGCAAATCAAAAGAAAGACATGGCATAACTACATCATATATCTTAACTTTCGGGGATGGACTGAAAACGCACAGCTTTGCTGAAGAATGGACTACATCATTGAATTCGTGGTGTGAAATCATGTCAAATGACTGTAAACTTGACCCCTTTCTGACACCCTCAAAAACTAAAGTCTCGAGAATCTCAAAGATTCCCCAAATATTGTTGAGCCTCAACCTTGCACCTTCCTGCACACCCTCTTAACCCTCATTCTCCACTCACTTCACTCATCCAGTGGTTAAATCATTGCATTATAGTCTAAAAAGGACTGTTTACATGGTTTTCTGACTATATTGATGTCTGTTGTTTGGTTTAGTCTTTTGTTCATGCAGCTGCGAGAAACTTGTCAATTTCCGCAAGCCTAGCACAGGATTCCGCAACTATTTTTGGTTAAAAGTTGTTGCTCTCAGTGTCCTCTGAAGGAACGGGCTACATGGGCAAGCTCCAGATGGCATGTACATGGATCGTGTCCCTTCGAACCGGCCAAATCATCCATTAGAGGCCACAATCAACCAAACTCAAAGACGTGGCCAACCAAAGAGTTCAGCGGTGGCACGTCACTGTTTTGGGCACGTGAATGATACGTGGCCTAGTTCCCAGCTCACGGAGGCTCCAGCGCACCTGGAGATCGTTCTTGAACAGTGAATCTAACAGCCAACCACTCCGAAGATTTAAGAAGCATAACGACAGTTACACTAGATCTCTGCTAAAGAGATCTACGTGTCTATGGCACGCAGTTAATAGCATAGTAGCTGATTAGTTAACTGTAGTATTTTTACATTATAAATAACGCGTTGTTGAACGTTGTAAAGAGACTTTTGATGCATAGAAATTCTGAACTGTTTATGTAATTTCTGCACGCTTCTGGTTATCTTATCACCCCACTGTTTTATATGCTGTTGATTTAAATACATGAGAAGACTTTTCTGAAGATAGCCGTGTGATTATTTGATTGGCTGAAGTGGCAGAGGGCCCCTGCACGCTAAAGCCTTGTAAAGTCTTTTAGTTTCATTATTAGCTGTACATAATATGTTGTCTTATATTTCTGCTGTTCATATCTTTACCCTTGTTTTCTTAGAGCAGTAAACTGATCAGTGCTTTTTGCAGGTTCTCTTAGGAAGCCCAGGCAATCTTTCATTTTTTTAATAACTTTTGGCATATGAGATCATCTTGTCCTTCCTGCTAACTTTTATTTTCTACAGTTGACATTCAGCATTGTCCTTTTCAAGTTGTTATTTGTTTATTTCTTTTTCTGCTAGTTAGATGTCATACTGCTTAACAATTTATGATTTCTTTCTGTGGTCAAATGACTATATCAGCAGGAGATCAGAAGATCACTAATTGTAGTGTGATTTAGTTGTCATATTACTTACTCGTAGTTGCTTTCCATAAAGTAGATTGAGCTGAATGGTAAAGAACTAGAAGAGTTTAAGTAGTGTGATTAATTTCTTTTCTGCAATTTACATTTAGTTATCATATTGCTTGATATGATCATGATTACTTCCCCAAGGTAGATTGAGCTGAGGTGTAAAGGATTTGAAGAATTCAAGTAGTGTGATTAGTTTCTTTTATGCAATTTACTTTCTTGAACAATTAAATATCATATTTCTTAACTTGTTTATGATTACTTACCACCAGGTAGATTGAGCCGAAGGGCAAAGGATCTGAAAAGTTAAAGTAGTGTGAATTCGCTCTTTGCTTTAAGTTGAGTTGTTTTCAAGTTTTTGCTTCTTTTCATTTCGCAAGCAACGGATACTGGCCATTGTTCCATTATTCACTCTTTGATGCATTTGTTTTCTCTAAGAATCGTTTATTTAAAGCTTTCTTTTGAGCATTTTCAAGTTTAGAAACCATCACCATCTACACTCCACACACTTCACACTTCGCTTTCACAACCACACATTAAGGAAAAAATAAAATCCAAAAACAAACTAAAAATCTTAAAACGACAAAAGCCTAAGGAAATGGTTATCTAAGTACATATAGTGCACCTCACTTCGTCAGTTTATGAACCCCGGGTTGACATTATAAATAGAAATTTAGATCACACTAAATTGACCAAACAATAAGTATGATGACTTTTGTCAGAAGCAAGTGTGTGACCTTGCAAGTGAGATTCATGGGGGTTATAACATACCGAGGGGGAAAAGAAGTGAGCCACTTAGAAGCATGTAATACTACGCAACCTGAAAGGAACACATGAAGGAAATGACATCATAAACTGAAATGTGGAATAATCCACAAAACAAAGTGATGGGTTAATCCAACAACACACATTCAACAAGATTCATACAATTGCATACAAAGTAGTTCATAAGAAAATGTGTAAGTTAAATAACATGCATTGCTAAAGCAACCAGAGTAGTCTGACTACAATAACAACATATGCATGAAATCTTGTTGGCTAAATTATTATTATTATAAGTGAAAGTTCCATCCAACATACACCATTGACAACCACTAGCCCCAATAGTGGAACATTACAGTCAAGAACCCCTACTCCTCCAAAGAAGTATACTCGCTCTACACTGTGAAGAAGCCAAATCTCGTCACAATTCTCCCAAGCCTTCTCTAAGCTTAATCCTAGCCAAAATCTTGGCTCCCAAAATCCATTTCTGTGAGTTATGAGGTTCTATTTATAACAAAGGGTGGGGTGACCCTTGACATTCCCCTTTGTGACTCTTTGACTACCCTCATGACTCTTCAACTTCTTTACAAATAACTCATTACATTACATAGTGACTATTCACATTCCACTAATGACACTTGGAATTTCACTTGCAACATTTTTACAAATAATATACATTTTCCACATGTACCCATGTGAGAAAAAATAGGCTAGAGACAACCTAAACAAAACACTATGACTCAGAAGCTTGGGGAAAGACAAACTTGACAACCTCCACTTGATGCTTCTTGGTGACATACTGATACCAAGCTTGGTACTGTTTTATGGTGTCCCCACACTGCTTGATGGTGTCTTTCTGATAGCACATTCTTGCCTCCATATCTTTTTTGGGTATATGTTTTTGGAACCTTTGTCCAACTCATCCTGAAGCATGTGTAGTATGGTCATGACCATGATAGGACCACTAATGTACTTCTGCATGTTTTGTGCGCTCAACTCCAAGTTGGCATTGGTGGCCTCTCGCCATAGCTTCTCCATGTACCTGTCAATCTCTAGTCAGACTTGGTTCTTGTGCTTAGCTTCGATGAGGGAACTGATTGACGGGATCTTATGTGTTCTCATTGTGGCATCCAAACTCTTATACAATCATGCATATGAAGCATGTATGTTGTTGATGAATGGGGCGAGTTGCTCATAGTTTTGGATCAACATCCAGATCCTTGCTTTTTCTAGCTTTTCATGTGGCTTCAACATATTTTTCAAGTGAAGTGGGGCTCCCTTGTACCTTATTGTCCATTCTTGCACATGGGTGATAGCAACATGTATGTCCTTGAGAGTTTGGAAAATACTTTTGTCGATATGATGATTCCAAAATGGAGCGATCTAACATAAAATAAAGATAGTGGGTGGGTAGCAGGTCCTAAAAGGTCAACGCTCTTCCATCGTTTGAATCAATAGGTTATCTTGAATCATTTCGGCAAGGCTTGGATCGGAAAATAGGTAATACGTGATACCCATAATTTTATAGTGGTACCAAGAAGAATTCATAAGGAAAGGGGTTTAGCTAAAAAAATTTAAAATCCATAAAGATGGACAACCGACTTATGCATGGTGACAAATCCATCATAAAGTTTCTGCATGGTGGCCTCAAGAGTTGATACTTCAGAAAGTATCACTTTCCTCATCTCTACCATTGTGGAACCTACAGATTGTTTTTCCTTCTGCTTGGCCTCTTGCAAGTTATTTTCCATATGTTCATTCTCTGCTAATAGGAACTTGAAATTTGAGCTTGTTTCTCCTGCATAAGCGAAGGTGGCATCGGACATGGAAACTAGATGCTTTCTGACATCTAAAACTATCTGTTTTGGAGAATTTAGCATCTACGGATAAATACTAATTCCCTAGATAAGTAGTTGTATCTAGAACAACAATTTAAAGTGTTTTAGACTTTTCCTATAAGAAATATATAAGATGAGAAGATAGAAGGCCTACTTGTAGTTCCACTTTCCTCTCTTCTCCCTTGTATTGATTCTGTCGCTACTTAATTCGCTTGAGAAGTACCCTGTGAACACAACAAAAGACAAAAAACCGATCAAAGCATATGATCTATTGAATATAAGTGAAAGGAATCAGATACAATTCACACACATAAGCATTATGAAACAATACAAACATATGGGAAAAAGGTTCAAACACTTTATTAGATAGAAGAAGCAATTACAACCATTGGTTTCTGATTCAAAGCCATTCCTCCAACTTGGATCCCATCCACATCACATCAAAAGCATGACAAACTTGTGGCATCATAATACTTTCTTCAAACGCAAATCTCATAGCAACATTATCTCCTTACAATGCAACATAGTTCAACCCCTGATCACTTAGATGAGTGGTCAATTTATAGGAAGATGAAGGTTGTATTGTCATTAGTGGTGGCATTGAATGGCCTTCCATACTTAGAATTAGTTCAATGGAGGAAGGGATGAGAGGATAGGATGCACCTTAACTCATTCCTCATCCATTTTTGAGCTCATAAGAGTTGATAAGTGAGGGAAACTTCTAGATGACTCCAAAAGATAAGAATATTCGCCAAAGCCTATGTGAATTTCGCTCATTCTCGCCCAATGTAGGTGAAAGGAAGCCTAAGTGCTCTGTAAAGCACCCTGGCAGTGGACTTAACTGCTTTGTAGTGCACCTTCATAAGGGCTTACCTATGCTGGTCCCTCTAGAGGCTACTTCTGGATATCTTCAAGTCATGAAACTATCTGGGAAGGAGGCATTCAAAGGGGTGACTTGTTTAGGGAATGAAGCAACTGAAATTAGGGTTTGATGATCCCTAAAATATTGATATGAATGTTTAGATTTGATGTGCCCAAATGGATCTGTAACAGCTACCCCCTAAACCATGAAGTCAGAAAAATTCCAATGTAGAATGAAATGCTTTACGATGTGATGAGGAGGTATCAAAGTGGAAGGTGACCTGCATCATGATATTTGATTTTACATGAATTTCTGAGGGAATGCATACCCATGCTTAGCTTATAAACTTTCATTACATGTACATAAACAATCGTCTACAGAGATAGACCCATGATCGTAATGACCATCAATGTAAAGCCATTGTACATATGATTTAGTACTCCTAAAATCACAGCCCGGATGGATGAAATTAGGTCCAAGGTCTTCAATCTCATTCATCCGTTCGCTCAAGTACGAGTCTAACCATGTGAATATGTGATCTGAAGTTGAACATGGGAAGACACCATCTGATTACCAGCCAATGATGTAAGTTGTTAACATATGCGAGAGAAATCACCAATAATGATAATGATCCTCAAGGTACTACATTACATTCTGCATGGTGTGAATGGATGATTTTATGTCGAACACCATACAAAGTCTTTCGGTTGAAGGCCATTGATGTATGCCTATCGTCGGAAGTGAGAAACCTGCCATTGATGCATGAAAGCTTCAAGGTACTACATGGGTGTTTCTAAGTCAACTTCTTGGATAATGTGCTAATGTCGACAAGAAGCAACTCGTCGCAGGAGGGCCTTGATGTGTCCCACATCAACGACACAAAACGAGTGTAGTGATTTTAGAGATGGAATTTGACTGACAACACAAGGTTCAAGAATGGTAGTCCTAAAAATGAAGGTTTATGGTACTGTAAAGTATGAATTCTCTTGAACATATTGTTGACACTGAATGAATTGGTAGCATTGACCCAAAACCAAGGTAATGGATGGTGTGATGGACCATAGGTATGATAACCATCAAGCAGATAACCCAACCCAAATAGTCTGAATGAATTAGCAACATTGACCCAAAACAAAAGTGATGGATGGTGTGATAGACCATAGGTATGATAACCGTCAAGCAAATAACCCAACCCAAATAGTCACAGTGATGGAGTGAAAGTGTAAGGTTCAAGAGCGACCTGCTACCATAAAGTGGTTTTCCCCTTTTTCCAATTTTCCCTAGTCATTGCTGACCAGTACTTATTTATTTTTATCAAGCTTGAGGAGGATAACATATGCTTGTTGTATAATTTCACCCTTCGGGTGAATCCATCGCTATTTGATGTTTTAATGAGTTTAGCGAAGGTGAAACTTGGTCTTGTCTAGATGGACAAGTTTGCTGGTATTTGATGTTTTTAATGAGTTTAACGACAAAGATAACTCGGTCCTTTCCATGTTTAGAGAGTTTGAAAAGGGACAAAAATAAAACTCCACAAGTTCTTTTTCGTAAATTAATCTCTTAAGCCCGAAAAAGCGTAAAATAATACAAGAGAGATGTCATTTCCAATCCGTTAATAGGCTAGAAAGGACAAGCACTTGACAATCTTTTCATGTTTAGAGTGTCTGAAAAGAGCTTAAAGAGAACTCCACTTTGAGGAAGGAGTGGTGTCTAGGATAGCAACTGGTTCCTGTGATGTTGGAACTTCTCAAAACATGTTGATTTATGTGAAGAGGTTGGTTAATAAGACCACCCATTGCAATTATTCCTCAAAAAGGGTAAAACAACCAAGTGAAAGCGTATGATTGGCCAAAGGGAAGGTAGCGATTGGATGAAAACAACCAAGGCTCATATAATGGAAGAGGCTGATAAAATGGCAATCACAAGGGTTAAAATGGAGATGGGTTCATTTTTAGACAAGCTTGAACCATAGGGAACTATGCTTGGATTCAGTTTCATGTTTACACAAGCTTGAAATGAAAAACTATGCTTGGATTGAGTTTCATTTTTACAGAAGCTTAAAATGAAGAACTATGCTTGATATTGGTTTACATGCCCCCAACATGATGAAAGGGAGAGTCTCTTGTAAGCAGATGGAAATCGCTACGGTGAAGCAGGATGGTTATCCAACACTTTTTGGGCTTTGTTCAGATAGGGACAAAGGTGAATGGGGTAATTCCATTCACATAACCTACAGGGAAACTTAAATTTACCACTAGGTGCATGCCCCCTAAGCTTCATTACATTCACCTGAGTAGACTACTCGTGGCTATAAGGTGGATGGAATGAAGGTTCATTTACAAGATCAAGTGAAAGACTCGACTGAGATTTTATGAGATCTAATCAAAGACTTGAATTAGAACCTTTCTCCAAGGGACCTTGTTTCATTTTTTAATGAGCTTGACACAAGACAAGGAACTATGCTCATATTCCTTATTTCATTTTTTAACGAGCTTGACACAAGATAAGGAACTATGCTCATATCCTTGGTTTCATTTTTTAATGAGGTTGACACAAGACAAGGAACTATCCTCATGGACCTGTTTCATTTTTTAACGAGGTTGACACAGTCAAAGAACTATCCTCATATTCCTTGGTTTCATTTTTTAACAAGGTTGACACAAGATAAATAACTATCCTCGGCCTTCGATCACAACTCATAATAGGTCATGAAGGATAGATCGGGTTCCAATGCCCCCAGTACATGATGTACAACATTACTCAATTGATCGTCAGTTGATGTAGGCATGGAATAGGTTGCCACATAGCTAACCCATGGCGGGGATGATACCATTGGTACAAAAGGACCATTTAGGGAAGATGGTTGACTGGGAGCCATATTTGGATTGGGAAATGAAAGCTGGTCAATGATGACAATTCTTCCTTCATGTGGAAAACAAATCACTCAAAAGAGTGTTGAAACAATAGCTCCCATGTCATAAACATAGTCACACCCAAGAAGTAAATTATAATCTAAAGGGCCTGGGACTATCATCACATCCAGATAAATGATTTTTCCTGCCAAAGTAATAGGTAACAGAGGGAGGATCCTTAATGGTTGACTGATTCTTCTGTTAAAAGCCAATAGATTCTGGGTAACAGGCACAAGTGGCGGCAAATTGAGTGCTTGCCAAGTAGTTGAGGAAAGGATACTCACAGATGCACCTTCATCTATACTAGTGTCTGATACAATCATATAAAAAAGTTGTACTATGATTTGGAAATGAACATAAGAAGGAAGACAGAATCCTGCCAGTCAATTCCAATCAAAGGAAGTGACCAGACTACTTGGAGGGGGTCTCGTAAGAACAGGAGAATTAACCCCTTGAGTTATGAGAGTGGGAGGATTTTCCTCCTGCCTTGATGGAACAAGAGGATTTCCCCCAAGCTCATTGGAATATGAAGAAACAAAAAGAACCTGAGTGGTATCATATTCACTCTCTTCGGGAAAGGTACGATTAGCTGAAGGTGAAATCGGGTCAATTGTTACCTCGACCTATTGATTTGGGTTGGGTATAGACTCATAGGATTCACTTTTAGAGAGAGTGGGTTTGACCGACAGTTGATTTTTGTCAGTCAATTCATCAACTAGTGAAGGACTTGGGGAGAGTTTCCTATAACTAGATGGAAGTCACTGTGGTGAAACAAGACGGTTATCCAACACTTTTTTGGCTTCGTCCAGTAGGCACAAAGGTGAATGGGGTGATTCCCTTCACATAACCTACAGGGAAACTTAATTTTACCCTTCTTTCCATGAACTTTACTATCATTAGTTGATGGTGTGTCACCAACATGATCTCCAAAATTTGATGACATAGGATGATGTGAACGAGAAGACCATTCTTCTAAGATCTGAGGAATATCAGGACAATTTAGAAGAAGATGGTCTCCCGCACAAAGTTTGCATGGATATCGAAATTTGTGAGGCTTGATGGATGGTTTCTCATTAGATGTTGCATTCAAAGCAATTTTTTCTTGGTTTCCCCTCTACTGAATTTGCTTCTTCTTCTTCTTCCCTTTCTTCTTCTTCTTAGCCACCTGATTACTAGTACCAATACTTTCACCAGGTGAAGAGGAAGAAGGGGAGGAAGAAACAACCAAGGAAGAAGGCAAAGGGTCAAGTTTAGAATCAACTAGAGGTTGATTTAGTCCAATTGGAGGAGTACTCGATTGCAAAGAAATATCGACATTTTGAACCAAGGAGGTTGAAAACAACCATACTGGCAAGCCAATTGTAAAACCTGGAAGGGACAATGTAGCCATATATGGAGCACCAATATTTCCAAAAGAAGGAAAAGGACTAGGATTCCCATCAAAAGTAATTCCTTGATCGGTGGACTCCAGATTTGTTGCCATATGTTTAAACCTAAGATCAACTAAGGAGCGAGTGTGGAGGATGTTATTGTTGTGGCCACCAAAAACCCCCCTCCTTATGAAGTATTATTGCTAATACTAAATAAGTGGGGACCCTCAAAAAATTAGTTAGTGTTACATTTTCTTTTTTAGATGAAACTTACAACATCATGGACTTAGGAAAATACTTTGAAAAATCTAAAAAACCTAAGTTTCATAATGAAGAAAATTAAATTTACTCCTTAAAAAGATATCGCATCGTTAAAAGGATGATAGAGTACCTTCTAATGAGTTAAAATAATGAAATACGCGATATGGCGACGTGAAACCTCATCGCATCGCATACATAAAAGGAAACACTCATATTGAAAAACTCTAAAAATTGCCGATATGCGATATCGCATATCACACATCGCAAAAATCACATGAATTACATATAACGATTTGCGATATTGCGATATTGCGATATTGCGATATTACGACATTGCGATACTGCGATCTGCGACATGGCAAAGCGAAATCGCGGGACCCCTCCATCGCAGTTGGTTCTGGCTCATTATTTGAGAAAACTTTTTTAGCTAAGAGTTGGTCATGTATTTTAATGCGAATTAATGAGTTATTGTTAGTTGTTAATGAAGTAGGGTGCTGTGCTTTTCGAAGAAATAGCTCACATGAGGTGGCATGTCTTGCATATCTTCAGCATTTAAAAGTTTTCCTGTCATTAGTCCTTTATCATTACTTCCACCTCAATGTAAACTGCAGGAAAGAAGGATGAAGCATTATACAAGGTATTATGCAGAAAACTACGAGGAGGGAAGGCAATGCTCCAATGTACATTTTGGAAGGCACACTTAATCCACTTAAGGAAGAAAAAGAACCGTGGAACTCTTCTGAGGCATCTATCACAGATTTCTCATATACAGCCATGGTTGAATGGGTACTGAACGATGCTGATACCAGAAATAGACAGTTTAATTCTCAGGGTCAAGAGCTCATGGAAATACTATTTTTACAAATTTTGGGCTTTATACCGAATGAGAGAAAAAGGCGCAAGAGGCAAAAACCGCATCAGGGAATCTCGGATCAAGAAACAGAGGCAGTTTTTGAGGCGCGTGCATCGTTAAGAAAAATTGTTCGAAAAGGAAGGTCCCTAGTTGCTCAGTCACCTGCGAGCCCCGAAAATTGCAAGAAATCAGCAATAGAAGCAAACTGGAAACAGAAGACTGAAGGAAAAGCAGAAGCAGTCCAAAGATTAACCAAGTTGAAACGGGATTTTTACCAGGCATACATGGTAATGCTACATATTCATTGGATGATTCTCAAGCATATCATCAATTTTACTGAGAAGATAATGCCAGCTCTTGCCGATTCTGTTTTCTTAACTCAACCAAAGGCGAAAGACAACCAGCCGACTCTACTCAGAAAAATATTGAATGCTTGCAACATTAAGGAGTAGATTTATAAATAGTTAGTAGATTTAATTTTAGAATAGTTTTGCTTAGAAAGAGGAAGGTCATTTAAACCGAATCCTCAATTTCTGTAAATAAGTTATTTAGTTAGTAGTATTTAAACCCTTCTCATGCATTTAGAGAAGGGTCCACAAATTTATCAAAAACTTTTCCTCTGAACATGCACTTTTGCACCCTCAGAGGAGGTTTTGGTGAATAAATGGAACAGGGTTTATTTGATATTTGCATTTGATATCTGCTACTGATGTTGCACTTCTGTACTCTTAGTGGATGTTAAATCAAGGAGAGATAAATCAATTGTCACTTGAAGCTCATGAGTAGGACTAGTGATAAATGGTACTTTTATCTCTTAATCATTTCTTCTTATGCGTTAAAGTGATACTCAGTTTTCAGTTTTTTATATATTACAGTATGGATGCTTGAGTTATCATTTGGCACTTTTATATGGTGATAACTATTTGTTTATGCTTAGTGTATGAATAGCTCATTTATGCGATAAGTTTTAACAGCTGTTTCGTCTAACTTCTTACACGTAGTAGCTCATTTTTCTTGAATTCCTTTCTTATGATAGCTGAATGATCTTTATTACCAATTATTGTTTGAAATCTTTTTAGATCGCATAGAAGAAAGATCACACCCCGGGTTAGCATAAATTTTCATGTTTTTCTGTTAATCATAATACAACAGCATAGCATTAGATTAGAGTTAGGATAGAAGTATTCTAATTAGAACAGAACTACCCATCTTTCTCACACACACACACTGAATTGGGAAACTGGTCCCATATCCCAAGTCGGACCCGCTATACCAAACGGATAAGGAGCTGCCAACCAAGGTCCAGACCGGGCGGGTATCCCCCTTGTTGTTGACCTGATTTTCGGGGCCTTCAACAATTATCCACAGTCAATTAATTTTATTTTAATCAAAGTAACATAACAAAACAAAAGAGGGATATATGCAAAAGGTTTACCAAGCAACTGTGAACTACAGAATACCTCCCGGTGAACTAAGAAGTACAGGGAGGCAATCTCCCCGAATGTTGTGTTCGGTGTATCACAGTGTACAAAGCGATTGACTCGGTTACCTAAGGATGGATAGCAACCTAGTGTTTTCCTCCCATATATACCCGAAAGTACGTGGAGGCCCAATCCGTATAAGCGTTGCCTAATGCAAGACCGCACAATGAGAGCATTCCCATATACTTTACGTACTGTAACATCGCCCTATATACCGGAAGTTATGTGGATGAGCTACGATATACTCACGTATGTGGAATGAGGTATCACACTCAGGATGTATTGTAGACAAGTTAGTGACAACTGCTTTGTTTTATGACACTGGAACACGTCACAATGCTCCATTAGGTAAATTCAGATAGATTTTAAGTTGATCTTCTTTAGAATTTGCCTTTCAAGGTTCACCATGTGATATATGTTTGCAATTCCTAAAATGAAACTAATATTATAAGCATTCTTTCCATTCAATTTAACAATGAAAATCCTTAGCTAGTAGGGATAGAGCAACCAGATTTTGACAAAGAGCACATCTAATGCAATTTCCCTAGCTGTTCCTTTCAAGAATTCACAAAATAAAATATGAACAATGCAAGTTTTTGTTTTCGAATCCCTTAATGTTATGATGAATGAAAAAGGAAATATGCATATACAATCAATCAACCTTTAATAAGAACGAAGACTTTTACAACAATTCTGTCTAGAAGGAAAAGAAGACTTTATGACAGTTTCTTTCGAACAAATATTAATGAACTATATTCTAATTTTGACTATAGACTGATAATGAAAAAGAAAACATTAGAGAAACATATATCAATCAAATCAAAGTAGGGCTAGCAAAGGAGAGAAAAACTTGTTCTATGAGACATAACATTCATTGATCAATGAGCAAACAAACAAACAAAGGAAATTTGGTAAAAAACTCAATCCAAAGGTAGGAATTTGACCTAAGGTGGATCTGTGCAGGTCAAAGAGGGCCTAACTGCACTATAGAGCACTGTCTCTCACTCAAGGGTGCTTTGAAGAGCACTGTCCCTTGACCAAGAATGCGCTGATTTCTGAGAAGCCACTCAAGAGTCATCTAACCTCAATTTTTTATCAAAATTCAATGCAAAAGAGCTGAAATACAATCAATGAACACAAGTAGGGTCTACAAGAATTTCCTAGGAGATGGATAAGCTACTAGGAAAGGTGATAGTTCCCCAGCGGAGTCGCCAATTTGTTTTGGAGAATTTAGCATCTACAGATAAATACTAATTCCCTAGATAAGTAGTTGTATCTAGAACAATAGTTTAAAGTGTTTTAGACTTTTCCTATAAGAAATATATAAGATGAGAAGATAGAAGGCCTACTTGTAGTTTCGCTTTCCTCTCTTATCCCTTGTATCGATTCTATTTCTCCTTCCCATACTTAATCCACTTGAGAAGTACCCTGTGAACACAACAAAAGACAAAAAATCGATCAAAGCATACGATCTATTGAATATAAGTGAAAGGAATCATATACAATTCACACACATAAGCATTATGAAATAATACAAACATATGGGAAAAAGGTTCAAACACTCTATTAGATAGAAGAAGGAATTAAAACCATTGGTGTCTGATTCAAAGCCATTCCTCCAGCTTGGATCCCATCCACATCACATCAAAAGCATGAGAAACTTGTAGCATCACAATACTTGCTTAAAAGCCAAATCTCATAGCAACATTATCTCCTTACAATTCAACATAGTCCAGCCCTTGGTCACTTAGATGAGTGGTCAATTTATAGGAAGATGAAGGAGGTTTTTTCATTAATGGTGGCATTGAATGGCCTTCCATACTTAGAATTAGTTCCATGGAGGAAGGGATGAGAGGATAGGATGCACCTTAACTCATTCCTCATCCATTTTTGAGCTCATAGAAGTTGATAAGTGAGGGAAACTTCTAGATGACTCAAAAAGATAAGAATATTCCCCAAACCCTATGTGAATTTCGCTCATTCTTGCCCAGTGCAGTTGAAAGGAAGCCTAAGTGCTCTACGGAGTACCGTGGCAGTGGACTTAACTGCTCTGCAACGCACCTTCATAAGGGATTACCTGCGATGGTCCCTCTTGAGGCTACTTCTAGATGTCTTCAAGTCATGAAACTATCTAGGAAGGAGGTATTCAAAGGGGTGATTTGTTTAGGGCATGAAGAAACTGAAATTAGGGTTTGATGTGCCCTAAAACACCGATTTGAATGTTGGGATTTGATGTGCCCAAATGAATCTGTAACACTATCACCCTTTCCTTCATGATTGCAGGTGGTGCATGATCATCTAGGAAATTCTTTCTCCATGCCTCTACAATCTTCTTTTGCAACTCATCAAATGATAGATTGCACACATCCATCACCAAATAATCATAAAGGAAGAAAACATCTCCTTGCTCGCTCGAGATTGGTTCTGACACTAGAAGTGGTGGAGACTGAGGGGTGACCTCGAGTGCATGCAGTATGAGGTCATTGTCTTAATCTTGAGGTTGATCCACCAAATCCATGTCTGTCACTTCGATCAATTGCTCAATTTGTTGAGTAAGTTCTAGATCCCGCATTCGCTCACCCTCTTCTTTAACTGCTGGTTGTTCTGACTCCTCAACCTATATGGGTGAAGTTTTCTATGTCATTGCACCTTTCCTTTCATATTCTTCCTATTTCTAATTCTCTTACCTCTCTCTTCTTATTAGCTTATGCTCTTCCTTCAACTACTTCTTCATTTCCTACAACTTCCTTTCTTCTTCCTCCAACCTTTTCTTTTCTTTCTTCCTTAACTCTGCCCTATTTATGTGTTGCTACCTCTTTGTCTCCACTGCTAAAGCTGCTTTTTGAGTGAGAGGATATTCTTTGAACTTATAGCTTTGCTCAACCTCTGGGTTCTCAAAAATCTTCCTCTTACCCTTGTCCTATGCTGGTTTGATGCTTATAATTGTTGTTGTTATTACTTCATGTGGTGTCGCTACCTGCAGAGCAGATTTCCATGTTGTGGCTTTACTAACCGGTTCATTGAGCTTGGAGTAGTTGTAACATTACCTCCAAGGGTCCTCCTCTGGCCAATGACATTTCCCGTGGATCCATGGATAGTACACATTCGCAAAATGGTTCTTGTAAATACCGTGGGGATCATACGGATTGAAGTATTTGGTGCCAAACTAAAACTTCAATATTTCCTTAAGTTTGGAATTCAAGCCTTTCAATCTCTTAATCTCATATAATCTGTTCAGCAAACAAAGGGTGGGTCATGTTTCCTTCTTCTTCTTGTGTAATATCGTTGGTAACCCTGTGGAGAGGTGATATGCAACCTCTTGCATGACCAACTTGTCTGTGGCATACCTTAGTAGAACACATGGAGGCTTCCCTCCACCAAATACTCTGATGAAGGTGCCACTGGGTGAGGCATACCAATCTACAATGTTAAGTATCACCTCCATCGTTTCTTGGGACATGCAAGGTGGATCTCGTTCAAAGATCAACTTTTACATTGAGATGATGGAATGGTCAACTAGCCTTGCCATAACTCCTCGGTAGTTGCATTCAGAAAGAAACTTGCAATAAATGTTAATGACATTCTATTTTGGTGTCCATGTACAACCCATTCCAGGAAACTGATGTTGACCATAGATTAAAACCAGTAAATACGCGACATGTAGAATCTTGCCTACTCATACTTGGGTAGATTCTAGGAGTTAGTCACATGGATTTTCAACTGAATAGCTAGCAGATCTGACCCGTCGAATGACCTTCCATCATTCACCAACTAGTCCAACACAACCAACCAATTTTCTAGAAAGGTCTTCATGCTTTCTTGACCATATAATTGACGTGCAAAGATGATCAAGAACTGGTAGGTCTTCCTGAGTGACTTTGTCTTGTAAACATGGGTGCATGTCGCTCTGAACTTTGATGACTCTTCCACCCAGTTCTTTATAATATATTTGGTGTTCACAAAGCTATGGGTGGAATAGAAAAGTGAATCCATGTAGTTCACCAACTAAGGTAAATGATACATATGCTAATAGTTCTCCACCCTAAAGATGGCAAGTTGTATCCCACTGACACTACTCAATGTCATAGTCTCTAGATCTGTGTGTGAGACAATCTAATGGATGATGTCAGCACATGCGAAGGAGGGATACCTTCATGCACCCTTATGTAAGCTTGACCGATGGACACTAATATAAACTTGTCAATCCTCTAAGTCTTCATTGAAGTCCCCCGCAAAGATATCCCTGATTTCGTGCCATGTTAACTCCATGCCCTTCTCAATGAAAAATTGAGTGTCTGCATAGAGTGGTAAATTCATTGGCATCTACTCAACTGATTCCCCAGTGCTACTCTCAAAATTATCCTTTTATGTAGCTCTCTTGGAAGCCATGTTACATGTAGTTGTTGGATATTTTCTCAACAACTATTGTACTCGGAGACAAAGAAGACACTCATGGCATGCAAATTTTAGCTTGAAACCAATAGAACTTCAAGAACAGACCAAGCAACAAACTGGGAAACTTATGGAAGGATTTCACAATCTTGGCTCTCAAAGGTGACAAGTTGCCAACCGGAACTTTGCATTGCACAGTCCCAACAATTAGTGGGGAGGTCTTGTTGACTGGAACTACACAATGTGTAGTCCAGTCTGGGCACATGCCAGGAGAGATTTCGAATTGCGTAGTCTCAATAGCCAAGGCTTGGGGTTGGCTCCTGGAACTGCACGGTTCACATTTGGAGCCAGGCCTAGGCAACCTCTGCGCAATTCCAAAAGCCAAAAGCGAGGCCCTAAGTTCTAGAAATGTGTAATGCATGCTTGGGAAGATGAGATCCGGGCCAAGGAAGCCTAGATCTGCCCAAGGGAAGTGATATATCGAACATATCTGAAGGATAGAATGATGTTGAGTGCAGATCTAAGTGAATGATAATGCATGTGAGTGAAATGAGTGTAAGAATCAATCAAAACATAGGAGAATGAAGCATGTGAAGAGAGTCGCCACAACGGCGACCGATATTGCAAAACTTGGATAATGCATTCAACACTTGGGAAAGACAATGAAAAACTTAAAACAACAGTTCAACAAGCTAAAACAAATTAAAACAACACTCTCACATGCCAAACAAACAAAAGCGATAGAAAAAGCAGCAAAAGGTTAGAAAAGAAAAACTTGCCCGAAAAAGATGCGATGACTGTGTTGAAGATTCCTTGATCTCCTCAGGAATGTCAGATCTCTAAGATAGAATGTGTAAATGAGCTCTCACAACATCATTTAAATGGATTTGGTCAATTTAGGGTTTATTACATGAAGACCAAAAATCAAGGAAAAAGACACTTGGTGGAAATTTCCAAAATAACTCGAGTGCCACCTCTAGACTGCTAAAAATAAATCCCTATTTTTTAGGGATGTTTTTTTGAGAAGAGTTGCCATGCATTTCCTTAGAGAGATTGTGCAGTTCTAGGAACGACTGGGTAACTTATTGACTCATGCAATCAGAAGCTTTTGAGCATGAAGCTTCTGCGCAATTTCTGGGCTGAATGGCTTTGGGCTACCTCTCATGCTCTGCTCAGTTTCTCGGCTGAAGACAAGCTATTAGCTAGCTCCATGCAGTTCTGGAACTGAAGGCTCACTGTCAACTTGGACTGCGCAATTCCCGATAGAAAGGATGGTTTCCCTCAAGGATTGCGTAGTTCACTAAGGCAAGCATGAAATCGGTTGAAACCAAGTCAATAAATCGGTTTGTGGGTTAGACAGTAAATCAAGTGAGAGATCACAAGCCATAATGCAAAATGTAAATCTCAATCAAAGCACAAGTACTTGGGTCAGTGCGAGATGAGCTTCTGTGATTTAGGAGGGAGGCCCCAAAACGAAGCATAGGAAAAATTTTGGAGGATGGTTGTACCCGCTACAACATTGGTTTCACACTGGTAGAAATCCAACTCTCTATATGTACCTTGCCTTGTGCAAAGCAAGTCTAACTCTTATGGAAGTATTGTTTGATTCTTTGATTACCATGTCTTCTTCACTAGCTTGAGTTAAATATGTAGTCCCTACCAGTCTCTTTATCATCAACACACATACCAAGACAAGCCAATCTAATGCATGAGTGATAGGATCGTATGATTCTGGTGGAAAATGTGAAAATTGTGAATTGAATTGATTTGGAATGTAAACAAGAGATTGATGAGGAGCTTGGGGGGATTCAACAGGTTTCTAATCGGAAGGGGAGCTAACTTAAAGGCTATGAGAACATGACATAGCCATCATCTCGGGTTGAAGTTCCTTGACAACTTGATTAGTTCCCACTTCATCAGAAGATGGATCATCGAAGACCAGTGGCTTAGAAAGATCAGCGATAGGTGAATCATAATCGTGATCAAATGAATGAGTGAAAAAATCACAAAAGCCACGATCATAAAAATCAAGATGAACAACGACATCCTCATGATCTGATGAATCATAAAGAGGGGTTGATGAGAAACAAAAATTTACTTCCTCTGAATTTCTGGAAATGAAAGATGAGAGATCAGGTAGATTCAAAAAGAAATATTTGTCTACTCCATAATCAAATGACAAACTGACATCTTTCATGTTCTATGAATGATCAGAAGTAGAAACATCCAAATATGGATTTTCACAAGATGAAACATAAATGGTAGAATTACAAAACATGTTGAGATAAAGCGGACGAGGTGCGAACAGAAGGAGGTCATCCTTCACTACAACTTCTTGTTTTGATTCCCACACATAATCATCAAGAATGATAGCTCAAGTTGGCTTCACAACACCAAATTCATCCGCAACTTCATCCTCATGAACATCACATGTGGAATTCAGAAAGGATGAACACAACACACCAAAATATGGAGGACCAAAAGGACTAGTGGATGAAGACTGAGAATATGAGACCACGTGAAAACCATCAGGCTTGCATTCCAAATTTGCACAGAAATCTAGAGCAAGTGGGGTAGGAGGAGATGGTGACAGTTCAACATGTAGGTTCACAACTTCTCCCACCTCATCCTTTGGAGCTAGAGATGTTTAATAAGAAGGGAACATAGGGTCACTTGGGACAACCACCTTATCCACCTTAGATTTAGAAGCTCTAACATCGAGTTATGCTGGGACGGGTTCAAAATATTCTAAATACTGTGGATTCTCCAATATGTGAACAAGATACTAAAATATTTTAGTCAGAAATTTCCAGTGAACTTCATCTTCTAGAAATTCAAAACAGTAATGATAGAAACAATCATAAAAGTACGGAAGAGATTTGTGAGGTCCTTTTCAAAATTTTAGAATTCTATGATTAAGTGTTTTATGGTCATAAAATAAGAAAGCATTGCCAAAATATATAATCATGTGGTTGAAAGAGTGTATAGAGGTTGTGATCAATGTGTGACACCATTGCTTAATGCGCCCTTCGAATGTGTAAGTGAACAACCCATAAGCAATGTCGTCCGAGAGGACTTCATTCTTGTCACAAAAACCAAAAAAGGAAATTGTGTGGATTAACAGGGCTTATCCACTTTCACCATCATATTTTAGTTGTGACAATTCATCTATAACATCCATTGGTGCATCGAAATCATGGGCGTGAGAAAAAAATGTCGGGTTTGAGATTGTGATATAAGTCATGAATAATGTGTAGAAATTCAAAACAGACTTCAATGGTTCAACTTGTCATCTAGCCCTCCTTCTAGCACTAGAAATGTTGATGGTCTTAGACTTGCCAACATTCAAGGGATCTCCTCAGTAAGAAGTCCCAACTAGAACTCAGACCATTTGGAGTAGGAGTCCCAACAGTGGGTGGTAATTTAGTGCCTTGACCGCGGTAGTGCGCAAAGATAAGTATGAGGACTTTGGTCGGAAGCAAGTGTGTGACCTTGCAACGAGTCAATTGAGATGCATGGGGGTTATAAAAAATGGAGGGGAAAAGGAAGTGTGCCCCTTAGAATCTTGTAATAGTACACAGCCTGAAAGGAACAGACGAGCAAAATTGACATCACAAATTGAAATGTGGAATAGTCCACAAAACAAAGTGACGGGTTAATCCAACAACACACATTCAACAAGATTCATACAATTGCATACATATTATTTCATAAGCAAATGCATAAGTTAAACAACATACATTGTTAAAACAACCAAAATAGTCCAACTACAATAAAAACATATGCATGAAAGTGTGTTGGCTTAGTTATTATTATTATAAGTGAAAGTTCCATCCATACATACACCATTGACAGCCACTAGCCCCAATAGTGGAACATCACAGTCAAGAACACCTAAGCCTCCAAAGAATTATACTCGCTTTATGTTGTGGAGATGCCAAGGCTCGTCAAAATACTCCCAGGCCTTCTCTAAGCCTAAGCCTAGCCAAAGTTTGGCTTCTCTTTCTATGAGTTATGAGGTTCCATTTATAACAAAGGGTGAGGTGACCCTTGACATTCCCCTTTGTGGCTCTTTGACTACCCTCATGACTCTTAAACTTCTTTATAAATAACTCATTACATTACATAGTGACTGTTTACAATCCACTAATGACACTTGCAATTTCACTTACAACATATTTAAAAATAATATACACTTTCCACATGTACCCATGTGAGATAAAATAGGTTAGAGACAACCTAACAAGACAAAACACTATGACTCGGAAGTTTTGGGAAATACCAAATCGACAACCTCCACTTGATGCTTGTCAGTTACGTACTAATACCAAGCTTGGTATTGTGCTATGATGTCCCCAAATTGCTTGATGGTGTCTTTCTGATAGAAGATTCTTGCCTCCATAGATTCAAGATATATGGTTTTGGAACCATTTCCCAAATCATCCCGAAGCATGTGCAACATGGTCTTGACCATGACAAGACCACCAATGTACTTCTGCATGTTTTGTGCACTCATCTCCAAGTCATCGTCGGTGGCCTCTCGCCTTTACTTCTCCATGTACTTGTCGATATCTAGCTGGACTTGGTTCTTGTGCTTAGCTTTGGCAAGGGAACCAATTGACGAGATCCTGTGTGTTCTCACTATGACATCCAAACTCTTATACAACAATGCATATGAAGCCTATATGCTACTGATGAATGGGTTGAGCTGCTCCTAGTTCTGGATCAATATCCAGACCCTTGCCTTGTCTAGCTCTGCTTGCAGCTTCATCGTCTTTGGGAAGTGAAGTGGGGATCCCTTGTACCTCATTTTCCATTCTTTCACATGGACAATAGCAGCATGTATGTCCTTGAGATTTTGGACAATCCTTTTGGTCCGCTGCTGAAATCCATATAGATGGACAACTGACTTATGCATGGTGACAAATCTGTCATAGAGTTCTTCATGGTGGCCTCAAGAGTTGATACTTCAATAAGTATCACTTTCCTCATCTATGCCATTGCGAAACATGTGTATTTTTCTACTTTCTACCTGGCTTATTGCAAGTTCTTTGCCATCTCTTCATTCTTTGCTAACAAGAACTTGACATTTTAGCTCGTGGCTCCTACATAAGCCATGGTGGCATCGGCTATGGAAAATAGATGCTTTCTGACATTTGACACTATCACCCTTTCCTTCATGAATGCAGGTGACGCATGATCATCCGAGAAATGCTTTTTCCATTTTTTTATAGTCTTCTTCTGCAACTCGTTGAATGATAGATTATACATATCCATCACTAGATCATCATCAAAGAGGATAACCTCTCCTTGCTCACTCAGGACTAGTTCTAACACTAGAGGTGGTTGAGACTGAGGGGTGACCTCGAGTGCATGTGGCATGATGTCAGTGTCCTCATCCTATGGTTCATCTGCAAAATCCATGTCTCTCGCTTCGATCAATTGCTCAATCTAATGAGCAAGTTCCTGATCTTGCATCTACTCAACCTCTTCTTCAACTGTTGGTTGTTCTAACTCCTCAACCTGTATGGGTGCATTTTTCTCTATCATCGCACCTTGCCTTTCATCTTCCTCATTTTTAACCTTCTCTTCCATCTCTCTCCTTCTAAGCTCCTACTCTTCCTTCAACTTCTTCTCAGTTTCCTGCAACTTACCTTTTGCTTCCTCCAACCTTTTCTTTTCTTTCTTCCTTCACTCTACCCTCTTTATGCATTGTTTCCTCTTTGCCTTCACTGCCAAAGTTGTTTTCTCAATGAGAGGATCTTCTTTGAACTTGTAGATTTTCTCATCCTATGGGTTCTCAACAATCTTCCTCTTACCCTTTTGCTACACTAGTTTGCTGCTTATTGTTGTTGTTTTTGTTGCTTCTCACGGTGTCACTACCTACACAACCACTTTCCATGTTGTGGCTATACTAACCAGTTCATTAAGATTGGAGTAGTTACAACAATACCTCCAAGGGTCCATTATGCCCAATGACATGTCCCATCGATCCATGGATAGTATACCTTCGCACAGTGGTTCTTGAAAATAATGTGGGGATCATATAGATTGAAGTCTTTGGCGCCAAACTCAAACTTCATTATTTCCTTAGCTTCAGAATCTGTATCTTTCAAGCTCTTAATCTTATACAATCCAATCCACAAAGGAAGGGTGGGCCATGGTTCCTTCCTCTTCTTGTGCAGTCCTGATGATAGCCTTGTGGAGAGGTGATATGCAACCTCTTGCATGACTATCTTGTCTATGGTATACCTTTGTAAAACATGTGGATGCTTCTCTCTCCCAAATACTCTGATGAAGGTGCCACCAGGCAAGGCATAGCAATTTACAATGTTAAGTATCGCCTCCATCGCTTCTTGGGACATGCAAGGTGGATCCTACTCAAAGATCAACTTATACACCGACATGATGAAATGGTCAGCGAGCCTCACCATAACTCTTCGGTAGCTCCATTCAGAAAGAAACTTGCAATAAATTTTGATGGCATTCTCTTTCGGTGTCCATGCCAAACCCATGCCAGGAAACTAATGTTGGCCATCGATTGCATCAAGTAAATATGAGTACATTTAGAATCTTTCCTGCTCATCCTTGGATGAGTTTCGAGTGTTAGTCACATGGATTTTCAACTGAAAAAGCCAACATATTTGACCAACTAAATGGCCTTCCATCATTCACCAACTGGTACAACACAACCACCCAATTTTCCAAAAAGGTGTTCGTGCTCTATTGACCATATATTTGGCATGTAAATATGATCAAGAACTGGTAGGCCTTCCTGAGTGACTTTGTCTTGTAGACATGAATGGTTGTCGCTCTAAACTTTGACGGATCTTTCACCCAATGCTTTACAATATCTCTGGTGTTCACAAATCTGTGGGTGGCATAGAAATGTGAAGCCATGCGGTTCACTGGCTGATGTAAATGATACATATGTTGATAGTTCTTCACCCTAAAGCTGGCAAGATGTATCCCACTAGCATTACTCAATTTCATAGTCTCTGGATTTATGTGTGAGGCAATCTAATGGATGATGTCTGCACATGGGAAGGCAGGGTTCCTTCATGCAACCTTATGTAAGCCTTACCAATGGACACTAATATAAACTTGTCGATCCGCTAAGTCATCCTTGAAGTCCTCTACAAAGATATCCTTCATTTCCTGCCATGTTAACTTCATGCCCTTCACAATGAATAGCTAAGTGTGTACATATACTGATAAATTCATTGAAACCTACTCAATTTCTTCCCCGGTGCTACTCTTGATAGTATCCTTTGATGCAAATCTCTTGTAAGCCATGCTACCTGTAGCTATTGAAGAGTTTCTCAACAATTTTTGTACCTGGAGACAAAGAGGACACTGTAGTAGATCTAACCTGCAAATATATGAAAATAGAAAATATGCCCATAAATATCAAGATCGATCCAAGAATAGAATTAAAAATACTACTTTATTAATATCAAACCCTTGAGGTAGGGAAACACCATACAACTACTCCTTAAGAAAGGAGAACAATCCACAATCCATCACTTGTCAATACAAAACAATACTTGACCTCTCTCAATGGGGAGTCTCTAGCCTCTATATAGGCTTCATACATACAATACCATGGGAAATTACCATGGTTCTCTCAATACTATACATCTAATCCAATGGGCTTATCACATTATTCCTAACTAATTGTGGTCCCTTAGATGATGTGGTTAACCACTTTATTTATTAACTATGGCCCATCACATTATTACATCATTCCCTTGGGCACCTCCCTTTGTACCCCATATGATTCCCCTAGGTAAATTGCATTCCACCCCCCTTAAGCATGTTTTATCCCCGAAACATAAGAAGAACACAAATAATAAGATCTACTCTAAAGAGTACTCCACTGGTACCATGCGCGTGCATCTATCCATCCCAGAGAAAGGTGAACACTCGATCTAGTTAGTGCCTCTCTTGCTTGAGATGGAAGTTGTTTTTGGTGGTTCCTCTACATTGATGTGTTGTGGGTGGCTTGTTGCATCTCTCTATGTGTCATCTAGGGGTTGTTGTCATTGTTGCTAATTCTTTACCCCCTTGTTGTTTGTTGTCTAGCTGGGTGGTGTGAATGATGATATGCTGAAGTTTTAACTGTTGGTTTATCTTTCTTCAATTTTCCACCTGATGGGGCCTAAGTGGTATCAGATACCTATTGTGGTGCTTACGACTGTTGCTTGTATTCCATTATTACATCCACCACAAACTCCTCATCTGATGTGTCAGCACCTACAGCATTTTCTGCTTCAACCTCTTTGGATGCTTCCTATTTATTGATGGAAGTATCCTGAAATGTAATTTTCTTCTTTTTATGCTAGAGCTTTATGAATTTCTTCTGCATATTAATATTGACTGTACCAATGGATTCCATCCAAGGGTATCCCAAAATAAAATCCACATTAGCCATATCTAAAGCATAAAAATCAGAATGCAACACATACTTATATAGAGAAATCTTCAAATCTTTATAAACTTTCACCTCTTAATTATCAACTTGTGTGTGCTCCATTTGTTTTGTTGGGACTTGCAATCTTTTAGCCAAATGAACATTAATAAAACTATGCATACAACTAGGATTGATATACACAATGACCTTCTCTTTCTGAATAGATCCATGAACCTATAATAAGGAGATACTAGTAGAAAATAACCCCTTATGTTTCTCATTATATTGTTTTCTAGCATGAGACCATTTGTCTAAAATAGATTTTTCAAATTCCTCATTAGGAAGGTTTACCAACTTCTTGTTGTCAAGTGAGCTCCACCATATGGCAGTCTCATCTCTAAAACTAAGCCATGCTAAAGAATTCCAATATTTCCAACTTGTTGACTTTTCCACTTCTAGAAATTCTTCAATAGTAGGGCCATCATCTTTTCTTGTAAAAATCATCTTAATAGAACTCTAAAATAGGGGAGGATTAAAAAAATCACTTTTGCGAAAATTTAAAATGGGAATAACTTGGTCAATATAATTTAGAATCCTGGAACACATAAATAAAAACTCATCCAGAGCTTCCACAAGCCATCCACCTCAACTCATCAAATAGTGATTCCACCTCACAGCCAGACATCACAAAACCATCATCAGATTGGTCTCTACCCAAGGCTTCCAGGGCTCTAGAGTGTTTGTTCCAACCACGGCTTCCAGGACTAGTAACTAAACCCACAACTTATTATGGGCTTCCAGATTGTTTGTCAAACTAGGGCTTCCAAGACTAGTAACTCAACCCACAACCTTTCCTAGGCTTCCAGAGAATTTGTCCAGCCAAGGCTTCCAAGACTAGTAACTCAACCCACTTAGGGATTCCAGATCATTCTTCCAACCAAGGATTCTAGGACCAATAATTCAACCCAAGTCATTACAGGGTTTCCAGAGCATTTTTCCAACCAAGGCTTCTAGAAACTAATAACTCAACCCAAGCTAAGGAAACATGAGAACCAACCAAAACAAAACAAGGAAGTAAATCCATAATCACCATGGCTATCTAGGAAATGGAAAGGCTAGGTAATCCATTGTCAATCTAGACAATCCTCCATGCCAATGACAGGTTAAAATCAAGAAACCACATCCATGTGTCATACATGCTAAAACTAGTGAAGGAAACATACATGCAACTCGGTACCTGCAAGAAAAACTGTTGTAGTTATTAATCCCGATGCCCTCTTGCACTTTCCTGCTCTTCCTTTTCCTTCTTGCTTCAAAAATCCAAGTATGCCACACCCTTTAAGAGTTCTCCAAGAAAACGCTAAGTATACAAGAGTATGAGAGTAAGAGAGCTTCAAAACTGAACTAATCAAGTCTTGACCATTGATCCTCAGAACCCTTTTTATTAATGAGGCCTCTATTTTCTTTGTTTTCCATTATTTTCCTTCGTTTTCCTCCTCACATGCAACCTGTGACCTTTCTCCTTCCTTTTGTCCTAATTTGAATTATTTTCACAAAAAAATGCCAATTAATGCTTAATGCCTTTCCAAAGCCTTAGCCATTGCCTTTTCTAATTTCCTTAGCCATAATAAACGAATCAACACCGATTAGGATGTTCACCCCACCATTTATCTTGGAATACGTGTCCCATCACTGTGGCCTTATATATATTTTTACATGGAATTTTCACCAACGTTGTTGCAGAACCCTCCCCCTTAGGGGAACATTGTCCTCAGTGTTCAATGAAACCTATAACCAACAAGACTGCTAAATAAAAACAACTTCCCATGGAGCTTTATAACATAGCTCTTTGCAGTATTTGCAATGACCATCTGCTAAAACATGAAAAACATACCACTTACTGGAGATATATAACAAAACTCATTACGGTATTTACAATAACCACATTGTTGGTCGCTCGAATTGTTATTGATTAACAGTTGAGCACCACATTAATTTGTCAACCCAGGAATGTCTTTTTATCTCAAAGGTGATCGCGTACTGTATGTACTTTAAGTTAAAAGCATTAGGAGTTGTAGTAAAACAAATCTAATTGCTATCAAACGCTTACTCTGTGTTACAGCAGTCTTTAAATTTTTGCAGAAATGAAAGGGAATTAAGTAGAGATAACAAATCTGCGGAAAAATGATGGCTGTTGTAACGAAGGACCAGGACCCTATCCTCGGAATAAGGACGCCCAACACCTGCCTCTGTGATTAGTCGCCAATACACACCAAAATCTGATTCATCGGTGACACACTTCTCGCAGCACCACTCGATTAAAGGAATAGCGTATCAGCGAAAGAAAAATACCAAAAACAAGGCTAACACATACAGAATTAACACACACTTAACAGGAAAAGAAATGGGGTGAATCTTGTGAAGAAGGTGGGCCCTGTCCCTCTCATAAGATTCCCCTGCACACAAGTACTAAATTAAAATGCTCAAAACCAAACTTTATTCATCTGCCAAGAAGTTAATTACAACAGAAGTTCCAGCGTTCAGTATTACAACGATTCAGTATCACGCGCTAGTTTTTCAACTGTAGATGCCTCCTATTTATAGAGGAGACATCTATTACAATAGATTGTTCCACAGTTTAATTTCCCTGTTCAAAAATAGGAAATCGATTCCTGTTACATCGTACTGTTACAACCATATATTATCTATGTCATCCTTGGTTAATCGATTCTTTCCGTTATCGCAAACCGGATGATCTTTGTCTATCCCCTCGGATTCCTCATGCTATATTCGGTTACTCTGCTATTGTTGCTGACTCGGTGCATCTTAACCGTCCTTAAAATACTTTGTACTGTTCCTGATGTTCCCGCGTCTGTGGCTGGATTGACTCGATCTTGATTTATCATCATCGGCCGAGTATAGTCTTGCCAGCTTCGGACAGTTGCTGTTGCGAATTAGGAATTTTCCTGCTTTAGTCAGTTACTGCTTCTGGTGTTGCAGCAACTGCACAGTTGTTGTTCTTGGTGTTGCAGCAACTGTGACTCCTGATTTTGTGGACTTTGAACAATTCCAATCAATTGTCAGTGACTTAGGTAATTAATTGTAAAGATAACATGAACATGTGTTGAATAATTAATCATATAGCAAATGAGGAGAGTTACTTCGTACCTTGGGATAATGAGTTCAAGAATGATATCAAGGATTTCAATTCATAGGTAAAAAAGAGTAATATCATAGCAAAATGTAAAGTCAAAAATAGACAATTCAGGGTCCTAACATCCCCCCCAACTGAAAGGGTTGCATGTCCTCATGCAACGTTTAGTCCGAATCTGAGTCAGAGAACTGGGATGAACAGTGTAGGTTGCTGATAGAGTAGCTTGAGAAGGCTTTATCCGACCTACTTCTGAATCCCTGAACATTATGTATTTGCTGCCATGCTGCTACCTCCTCCTTCTTGGTTAGTTTATAATGAGCTTTGTATTGCCGACCCGGTAACCATAAGAAAGGGAAATGAAAATGGTAGCCAATCCATTTCTCCGCACAATTTTCCATACATTTAACATAAAAAGGTATGCGTGAAATCACTACCTGGAGATTAAGGGGATTGTAGGGGTGGTATTCCTATCTTTCTCTGGGACAATGTTCCCAGAATAACTTATTTGCTTCAACAACCAATGCCCCTTTTGTTTTCACATAATGCTGGCAGTCTTGCAAAACCCCTGCCTGTAGCTTCTTCATATGGTCAGCCAATTCTAGATTACTTACATAATTCCGATGTTGTGCAATGAAAGTGGCTGGATTGTGTGGTTCATTTCGAATCCACAGGAGGCAGTTGCTCTCATTATGTTCTGCTGTCATGTAGGCATTTTTCCAAGTTAATTGATTAGCTAGAAAAGAGATAAATGCTCTTAATTGAATATCACCAACAACAGGAAGTATGTTCATTGCTCTATCTTCAGGCATAGCCTCATTGTGAAGATAGAGTTCACAAAGCAGGTTTTGATCGTTATGTGGTGCCTCCTTGAATGTTGCAATAAACTGGTCAGGTGTATTAACTTGGTACGGTCTTCCATCTCTTATTGCTTTTATTTGTAAGAATGCCAGGTGTTCTCTCAAAAATACTACATAGTTAAAAGAGGGCTTTCTTGTAGCCAATACCCTCTGAAGCAGATCAAAAGCACAGGATAGCCTAGCTTTTACCTCCTTATTTTCTTTATGCTGGGCTCTAGACTGTTCCAATGCATCCCAATTTCTATATGCGTGACTGAACCAGAGTAACTTCTGCTGTTGGAACGCCTTTCCTTGTGAGAGTTCATATTCTATTTTCCATGTATCCTTTAGCTGCTGAAAGCTAGAGGTCTTCGTGTGAGCACTTTTGACAGAAGGAGTTTCAGTTTGTGCAAAGGCATCCTTGACACAGTAGAGTCCAGTGACTTCAGTCTGTGCAAATGCTTCCTTGACACAATGAGGTTCAGTGACTTCGGTTTGTGCAAAGGCATCCTTAACACAATGGAGTCCAGTGACTTCAGTTTGTGCAAAGGCTTCCTTGAAGGATCTCTGTTCTACAGTAGTTTGGGTGGGCCGTAGTGGTACCATGTCTTCCTCCATAGCTATTGGAAGGCCTGCTGCTTCTTTTGTAACAACATGTTGTTCTTTTTCCGCTCTTGCAGCTCCTGCTGGTTCTTGTGTGACAGCAGGCTACTGTATTTCTTCTTTTACAGCTTTTGGAAAACCGACTGGTTCTTGTGCAACAACAGGTTTTGCTTCTTCTATTCTTGCAACTCCTGCTGGTTCCTGTGTGGCAGCAGGTTGTTGTATTTCTTCTGTTGCTTTCCCTGTTGGTTCTTGTGTAACAACAGGTTGTTCAGCTTTGATTACAACATCAGGTTTTTCTGTAGCAGCAGGGGGTGGCGGATTAACTTCATTCATTGGGACCTGTACTACCTTATATCCTGCTTGAGTGTATAATTCTCCACATTCACTGCACATGTACTCATTATACTGGCTCTTTTCTGTTACCGTTGCTACCCGTGCTAGGAAGTGGAGATTGTATTCATTTTGGTAGGCTTCCTTGACCATTATTATCTCCTATTGATAATCTTTAATCTGAGATTTTAAATGCTCAATTTCTTCCTGCAGGGAGGCTATGGTAAGCGGGTCTTGCGTGTCTGCAAGCTCTAATGGACGAGAGGATTGTTGTTCCGCGTTCATTTGGGCATTTGCATCCCCAACAGGTGGTTCTTTTGTATCACCTTTTGGGTCAGTGGCTGGTTCTTGTGTAGCAACCATTTGCCCCATACCATCTTGGGTGTCTATTTTAGATTTTCCGGCAGTTGGTTCTTGTGTATCAACTGCCTCAGAAAATGCTGTCACAAAGCTATCAACTATCTGCATCTCAGTTGTAGAGGGTGAAGGAAGGGGACTGTTCTAGAATAATTGGACTGCGGGGTGTTAGAATAATAGGTGAAGAAGTGGAAATCAAAGGGCTGGTGAATTTAACTGCTGGGGTTGACCGTTTTCTCTGCTTCTTTAAGGAGGCAGGGAAATCAACAATTTTTCTTTTTCGGTCACTTTCCTTGGGGCTGGGGAGACTATCAAGACTAGCAGCTGCTTTGATTGAAGCCCTGGTTCTTCTTATTTTTGGTGAAATTTCAGTTTGCTGCTGTTTTTTCCTTTTAAGAGAAACAACGGGAGACTCATCCTCAGAATCAGTAGAGATGTGAAGCACAGGAGTAGATGGTTGCACTTCATTGGGGGATGGGGTCCTCTGTAGGGGTGTTTCTACTGTTAATTGCTAGGGAATTTCTTGAGGGATTTGCTCTGGCTGCTGGGGAACTTCCTGAGGTATTTTCTCCGGCTGATGGGGAACTTCCTCCTCCTGCTGAGGATCTTCTTCTACTTGCTGGGGAGGGTTAATGACAGGGGGTGGTTGATTTAGAGCAAAGCCTCTATTTATCAAGAGTTGGACTAAGCTATGGTGTGGTGAGCCCCAGTATTGTAGCAATAATGCTACAACTCCTGGGGCTTCCTGTCTCTTAATTTTATCAACCCGGTAGTTCGTACAAACTTGGAAGCAGCGGTGCTATATGCACAAGTACTAGCTCTTGTCGCAGCTGTCACTTGGTCAGCTGGCACAAGTCCGCTAGGGCTCAAGCCAACTTCTATAAGCTCACAGAAGAAGCTTTATCAATGATGGACGAAAGCTAGCTCAAAGAAGACTAATCTACTTGACAAAAATGAACTGAAAGCAAATCAAAGCATGTAAACCTATGAAACCCTAATTTAACTAGTCTAGCCTCTATAATGCAAATGACGTGAAGGAAACTTCTACCAATGCTGTTGTTACCTCTGATAAGTGAAAATGCATGGATCTAAACTGCTTGCATCATAAAAGACATGTTTTTGTATTTTTCCTTTAAGTGGGTGGAATGATTGTGATTGTGTGCTGATTAGGGTTTGGTTGTGCAGATGGGACGGAGAAGGAAGGAAAGCGTGGGACAGGTTGGGGAGGCTAGGTGAGGTCCCTATGGAATCTTAGCATCCATCCACAGAGGTTTTCCACATTCAGAAGCTCAACAAACGAGTGAATTGCCTCCTACAGGATGTCTGCAGGGGATCCTACAAGATACTCAGAGGTTTCTATAGGATGTCTCTAAACTGCTACAGGATGACCTACCATGGAGGTTGAAGTGATGGAGGAGTGATGGAATGGTAGGGAGAGATATGTGAGGTAGGGATAAGGCTGGTGATGGCTCAGAAGTGGAGGAATGAGATGGGAAATGGGTGTAGGGAGTATGTTGAAGGTAACGGGTTATGTCAGTGAAAGGTTAGGAAATGAAGCTACGTGAGGAGTGGAAGACAGAACAACGTGAAGGTCGAGGAGATATGCTTGCATGCGTGATCAAGATGGAGGAGATGGTAATGGAACAAGAAAGAGGAGTGTAAATGAAACAAATGATCGAAAATGCATCAACCTAAATTACTTATGCCATGAATTTAATGAACAACAATCCAAAACGCGAAGAGAAATATGTATGAGGCTGTGATGAAAGTATGTGTGCAGGTGTGAATGACAAGGAAGCATCTAATCAAAACCATGACTGTAT
>APFE030173236.1:4731-16058 GCA_000404065.3 Pinus taeda | reverse complement strand
AATATCCCCTCCTTGGCATTATAGCCATATGATTCATTACCAGGGAATCAAATTGACATTTGGTCAGTTTGAGAACCAATCCTAACGTCTTTTTCACCTTCAGAAACTCATCTACTTAGCCAACCCTTCATTTTGCCTAAGAAACCTTGAAAAAACCCTTTTTCACCCTTAGACCCGCTCAAAATGCAAAATATATGGAAAAACCCACTTTGTCCTCCTTATCCTAAGTTCGGGACCCATTTGCGCTTTTATATGAAATTGCATAAAAAACCCACTTAGCCTAAGTTCTTAAAGCCATGCTCTAAATTTGCAAAAATACGTTGAAAAACCTTAGTTTTCCGCCTTATCCTAAAGTTTTTCGGCTATGCATGATTTAATAAAGAAAAACATTCGAAAAACCATGAAATTCATTGATATTTCAAAGGGTCCCACCGGGCACAAATCCCAAGGAAAATAATAGTTTATTGTCCGCCTGACGCTGTATCATCCGTGCAAGTCATCGGCCCGTCGACCGTCCGATCAAGCACTTTTCATCCGACGGTTGACGCGGATATCGAACCAGCTTCGACGTCCGAAGGATATCGTCCGATATCTGTCAGAGGCTGACGTCAGGCCGGGTCCACGCGTCGCCCCCAAATCGTATCGGAGACCCCTCTGTCAGATTCCTTTCCGTATCAAAACCGGTACGATACGATACCGCCATGGTTTCCGGTTTTCCGCCAATCCGCCTACCTGCGTCAGCGCCGCGTCACTGCCTGCGTCATCGCCGCGTCCGCAACCTCCATCCGCCATTGCTCCACCTGTCTGCCACCTCACCACCCCCGTGGACCACTCATAGGCTGCCACGTCACCTGATGACGTCATGCTGACGTCATCCTACCCTGACCCACCTGATGACGTCATGCTGACATCACTCGAAAAAGGCGCGAATGTCTCAAAAAAGCCATATTTTGTCAATTTTCGCGTTCTTTTTGCACTTTTTGCAAAAACTGTTGTTGTGCCCTCTGCATGCATTTTACGACCAATTGCACCAACCTGCTCAAATCGACCTGGAGACCTTCGGCGTGCCTACCCACCTGCATTCGTGACCCGGACCATCAAGTTTACCAAGTATTTATCCCTGCAAGTCTTCTCTAAACCTGGTTTTTGTTTGCAAATAACTGAGAACTCACTTAAGGCACTAAAAGACACAAAATTCACCGGGCAACACCCTGCGCCAAGCTCCCATTTTGAAATTGAACGGTCAAAATTCAATAACAGAGCCTGTTTTAAACAAAATTCTCATTAAAACCTGCATTCTGTTCGCGCAGTCGTGAACAGAAAACCTGGTACCTGCACCCAATTATTAAAAAGGCTATGCCAAAGACAACTATTCACCTTCTCAAGTAACTGTGGGCAGTATTTCAATTGCTGCAAGCTTACCCTGACATCCTCCACTTCTCAAATTCACCTCTTCACTCAGGCAGTGATCTTGTTGCCCAGTCTAAGTAACATCAGTCTACATACAAAACAGAGTCTAAGTAACCATGGAGACTCCAGTTGCACCTGTGGCCCTCAATGTTGCCCCTTTGAATGCCCCTCAGAGAGAGCTGGAGTGGCAGGATTTGGCAGACCTGGATTACCAAATCCCAGAGGACTCTTTAACACACAGCAAGTTCCACCTCCACCTGCTAAATGACCTTAAGGCCAAACATGTGGATGGGACAAAAATATTGGGCATTTGGGATTCCTTCCTCCCAATCTTCAGACTCCCTCAGGTCAACCAATTCCCTGACCTAATTCATCTGTGCGCTGTATGCTATGATCCCACTCAGAGAGCTGTGCTTGACCCTTCAGGCTCAGTTGTATTCTACATGACCCCTGAGGCCATTAGAGAAATGCTGCAGTTTAAGACTGAGAAGAAATTTTTTCCCTTGTCTTTGTTGGATCTGATAAACCAAGGAGCTAGAATGCTGACAGATGCACAGATCACAAAGCTGAACCAATTGTTTATCAACTCTGACACTATGCAATACCCTCCTATTTTTGCTGGTTACCTCAATCAATTGGGTGTAGACCTTGCAGATATGATCAGTTCCATCTTGGGGTACAAATCAGTTGAATATATTGATGAGACTGTACTAGTGATGATGACTATGTTCTCCCTTGGCAAAACTCCAATATGTTATGACTATGCCACATACATATCAGATAAGATGCATGAGCAGTTTATGAACCTGTCAAGAGAGAAGGTGTTCAGATACACCTCCTACATCTACCACTTAATTCTGTACTATCAGCATGAGAAATTATCCTTCATTGTCAAAAGAACGAATGCACAAGGCAATCCAATGTCAATAGTGTACTGGAGCTCAGTTTTCCACTGCAGAGCCTACTCTCCATACACCTACTATGAGTTCATAGACCTCTTCATCCACCCAGCCATGTCTCTATTCTTGAGCTCGCCTCCTCCAAGACTCACTGATGAGATGCAGAGAATCCTGCAGTTGTCCAAAGTGTACAGCATTGGGGATTAGTATTTTTACCAAAACTACACCGTTATCAGAATATATGGTTGTAAGTTACCCCCATACAGACTGCCCAAGTATGTGCCTATGAGATTATTTGCCCTTGAATACTTCAGGCAATTTGGGAATGCTGATATGATACACTTCTCAGGCAAGTGCAAGAAGGCACAGTTGAAAGTGAAAAATCAATTGGGACACCTTGTGTTGAACAAAAGGGAGGAAGGCTGGAAAGAAGCTGATAGAAAGCTAGAAGGCCTTGGCCTAAAGACCAATTTCCTCTGGAAACCCTATGACCCCAATCACTCCATATCATTAAGAAGGGTAAAATATAGGCTCTCTAGTTATGACCATGTAAGGTTGCCTCACATTGAAAAATATGCCAATCAACCAAAATGGAAGAGAGGCACACTAGAGGAACCCATCACACAAGAAGAACTGAATGAGAGAGCAAGAAGAAATCTTCTTAAACTGGCTGACTTGGAACTTCCTGCATAGGTATACTCTCTACCAAAGCCTCAAGCAGGAGCAGTGGCCTCATCCTCCACAGCACATCAGGAGGCAGTCCAAACTACAAGCCAAGCTCACAGCAAAGGCAAGGAGAAAGAGATGGAACAGGAAAAGGTACAGCAGGCACATGTTCAACAACCCCAACAGGTACCACATCCACAAAAGGAGCAGCCAGGGCAGGGAGAACAGACAGCAGAGGCCCCAATGGCCACACAGTAGCAACCAACACAAATGGCACCTCCCAGGCAAGACTCAAGGATTGATTCTTCTGTCCTCCAAACCCCACAAAGGGAGGACATCAGCAGGAAAAGGAATAGAAAGACTCCCCTTACCACCTCAACAAGTCAAAGGGAGAAGAGGCAAAGGCTAAACCCTTTTTCAGAAGAAGAAATGCCAATAGGGCAAACTTCAGGTACAGGCTTGCCCAAAATGGAGGCCTCAGCCAGCTCCTTCCAACAAGAACAAGAGAGGGCAGCAGGAGGAGAAGTTAGCTCCTCAGGCCAATAGAGGGAAGGCGAGAGAAGCATCAAGCAGCAATTCAAGGACATCAAAAAGAGAAATGAACCCTTGAGGCTGCAATTATATAATCATTTATTAAAAATGGCTCCCACTAACCAGCGAAGACTCATGTCTGCATATGATGCACATGAGGGTAAAATGATAATGAGCCATTTCACACCAGCAGTGCAGCAACCACAGTCGGCTGCCAATTACATTAGGACCAACCTTGAGGTCCTGTCCAAAGACATCCACCCAATGGATCAGATTGAATTGCACAAACAAACGGGTGAGATGGTGTATGCCTCCTTGGCAGACAAGACCTTGGTGAACTATAGGCTACAAAATAGCCTAAATAATACCACTGCACAACTTGAGTTGGAAAGGGCATCCTCTCAAGCAAAGGACAACAGGATCAAAGCTCTGGAAGACATCATAATAGAGCTTGGACATGATCCTAAGGATGTCAAGGCAGTGCAGGAGATTCTGAAGCTGAGGGATGCTGATATGGCAGCATTGAGGAAAATGATAAAAATCCCAGCAACTCTTCATCCTCAAACATAAGAGATTGCCCAGCTTAGAAAAGACAAGGATGCAGCTGCTATGCTGGTTACATTATATAAAGAGCTCATCCACACACAAGAGAAGCTGCAGGAATCAGAGGCTACCCTTCAGGCATCATTGCAGCAAAAGCAGGCAGGACAAACCTCACAACCTCCTCCAGAAACAATAAATCTGGAGGAAGCTCCTCAAACCACTGCCCCTCCCAGTCAGCAGACACAACAGGTAGTACCGTCCACCTCAGCACCAACAACAGAGCAGGCTGAAAGCCTTGACATGCAAAAGTTGAGGAATGAGATTCAAGCCTTGGAGTCTCAGATGTCAGAGTTGAATCAGGCCAAAGACACTCTGGCTAAAATCAATGAGAAATATGACAAGTCCAAGCAGAATGTGGCTGAAATAGAAAGGAGGTAAAGGCTCTTAAAAATAGAATAAATGAGCTAGAGAAGGAGCTCACACTGGACAAGGTGACATCTGAGCTCAAAAGGATCCTGTGGGGCAATATTGGCTAGTCCATCACAGACCAGTGGGAGTACATTGAGGCCATTCATGAGCAAGTGGTGCTCATTAGAAAAGCACACAGAGAAATCCAAAGGGCAAGGGCATCTCTAGGAAACATGCCTGAGATTGCCACCAAAATGATAAATGTGCTTAACTACAGGACAAGCTCCCAGCTCATCAAAATGGGAATTGCCAACAGGACTGAGACTATTTCAATGATCAAGAGGGTCCTGACACTAAGAAACTTGGTTTAAACCCTGGAAAGAAGAAGCCAGGATATGCAGGCAGATATCAATAAGTTCCAGGAAAGGTTCATGGCATTACAAAACAGAGGTCTTCCTAGCCTGACGGAGCCATTAGGAAGGCTACTCTCACATGAAAAATATGCCAAGAGAGTCAACACTTTTGCTGCCAATCATATTTCAGAAACAGCAAGCACATCAGCAGAAGCAGGGCCAGCAACAGGACAGAATCTTTTTAACAGGGTGGAGAGCTTGTTCTTCATTATGAATGAAATCACTCACCTGTTTGATGAGCTTCCCCATTTTTACAAGTATACAGAGGCAGATGAGACCATGGGGTCAATTTTGAGGCATCAACTGCCCACACAGGAAGTCTAGAACAACTTGATACAATTACTTCTAAATCAAAGTCAGTAATTATATTGTTTCTTTTTTGAAAATATTTAAGTTTTCATACACAGGAAGATAAGGACACATCAGCAGGTATGCAGAAAGAGGCTGAGCCAACTCAGCACAAATATTCGGTCACCACAGCAGCACTGGCAGTCACAGGTGATAGGGCCGAAAAGCTACAGGAGGACAGAGCTGCACAGACACGTCATTCAGCAGTTATAACAAAGCGCTCAACCGACTCAGTGAGCTCCAAAGGTTAAAATCTTCTGACAGGAGTAAAGAGCATTTATGTTGTATTAAAGATTGTAATAACTTGTTATCTACAATTTTTGTACGAGTTAATGAAGATATTTTACCTCTCAGATGACTCAATGCCTGAGATATTTTGTATGAAACACTTCTATATATTCCCCCTCGCATATGTTAGCAGGGGTTGGACGTTGGATGTAAAGGATTGTTCATATCTATTCTACTGTTCTCTTACTATAACTCTCAGAGAAGTAATACAAAAGACGATGGAATTCAAAAGCTCTGTGTTGCTTGATGTTTTCTGGTGTTTAGCTGAAAGTTGCAGGATTCCTGCGTATTTCATGGCACAATAAGTTTCTCTTATAACTCTTTGTTATGTGTTTTATTATCTTTCATATCTCTTTCATGTTTCCTATGTGTTACAGTTAATAGCAAGGAAAAAGAATAGTTCCAGGACTTAATCACAGATTACCCTGAACTCAATCTAAGCTATTTTGAATGTTTTTCTTCAGTTATGGTAATGAAAGCGTAATTCTTAACTGCTACTCTTTCACACTATATCTTCACAGTGATTATTGTTTCAGGAATTCAAGCTTGCTCCTGAGGAATGCATCCCTTTCTCACACCCAGCTTAGTGGAAAATTCTTAATTGCTTTTCACTAGTTGTTTACACTCCATCATCACAATTTCAAGTTTGTTTCATGAAGTATCTAAATGGCCTTGTAATTCTAGCTGCTCAACCTCAAGATTTCAAGAAACCAACAGCCAGAGACTCCATTGCCCAATGGACTAACTTCATCTACAGATCTTCACTTTAAGCACAGAAAGACATCCTTCCAACCAAACACAAACAAAAACCTTTACTTCATAACTAGCCTAATATCACCACAGAACAGAGACAAACCTTATAGAGAGAGCCCTCTCTGATTACAGCTAGGCTAGGAGCTGTAATCCAAAGATTGGTTAGTGGTTACCTCAACCGTATTCCCTTGGGAGTGATAGGGAACAACCTGGGTGTTAACATAAATGGCAACTCCGCTGGGGAGCTCTTCAGGATTTAGAAAAAACTATATATCTGCTAAAGTTACACTTGAAACCTGAATATCAATCAAGAAGCCTTCAAAGTTGTTTCTGTACCAACACTAACAGCCTCAGGGAAGAGTTGATTCAGTTAATCTTCATACTCATTTTAAGATACTATAGCCTTTTCAAAATCTTGTCCAGTCCTTGCAAGATACAAATTTTCCTAGAAAACTCAAAAAGACTAGCTCAGAAACTGGCTTCCAAGAAGAATCTTCGGTACACCAGGGCAAATCCTGACCCAAACCCACCTGCTGTCTTTGAAAATCCTAATACAATCCCTAAATTTATCAAGAAGCAGCAAGGGCCAGACCAGCTCGCTGACTTAAGTCTAGAGACAATTCACCCCAACCCCATCTCCACTCCAATCAAGGTTCTTTTTCGCTCCACCCCTCAGTCCCCTAGTTCTCCATCCACATCTCAAAGCCCCCCTCTCACATCCTCATCCCCCACTCATACTCCCTTGACCAACACTCTAGGCTCTGCTATATCTATTACCCCTGTGGTACCCATAATTCCTTTTGTCCCAGTTGTCCTTGTCAATCCCCAAAACCTTGTGGAAATGGCTGTGAGGTATGCACCTCTGCAATTACCTGCTAATCCTGCAGCTCTACCTCAGGATTACCAAGCCAAAATCTCATATTTTGACTCCACTGGCCCTTACTCTGCTATTCAGCATGCCAAGAGAATGTAGGATCACTTTGAAAACTATGAGATAGATGATGAAAGTGTGAGGATGAAAATTTTTGTCCAAAGTCTAACAGGTGATGTCAGAACTTGGTTCAGGTCACTTCCTGCAAATACCATTACAACCCCTGATGAGCTTTACCAAGCCTTTACCAACAGATGGGAGAAAAAGAAGGATCCCTTGCACACACTTGGTGAATATGACATGATTAAGAGAGGTCCTCAAGAGAAAGTTCTGGAGTACTGTGCCAGGTTCAATAATGTATACAATGCAATACCCCAAAACTTAAGACCTCCTCCTGATTTGGCCTTATACAAATTCCCGGATGGATTTGACCCTGATATGGCTTATCAACTGAAAGAAAGAGCCCCTCAAACCCTTGAAGAAGCACAAAAGGTTGCTGTCACAGTTTAGGCTAACCTAATTGCTAAGAGGAACAGGGCAAGATTGGAAAAAAGAGTTGCCTTCAAAGAGGAACCCTTAGCCTTTGACTAGAAATTGGATGCAATAATCTCTGGTATGAAGAGGTTGGGTGACAGAGTGGAATCTATGGAGAGAAAGTCATCATGGGAAGCACCACAAAACAACCCTAACAGAAATCCAAACTTCAGGAGAAACCAAAACCCTAACGTGGGCAAGCCTAACTCTGATCCAAAGATAAGACCCCCGTTCCAGGAAAACTATGCTGAAACAGCCACTGAAGATGAGCAAGTGGATGACACCCACATCCACCTAATGGGCCTTGATGATGAGCACCAAGTTTTCCTAAGTCAAGAGGATCATGAAGATGAGGACATTAAACAACTCCAAACCAAGTCAGGTGAGTCATCTGACTTCAAACAAGGCTATGACACAGCTGTTTATGAAGTCCATAAACAATACAAACTAAGAAGTAGAACCATAAACATAACACAGCCTGAAACAACAAAGGACAGATTTTAGCCCAAGAGTGCCATAGTTACAGAACCAATGAACACAAATGATTCACTAACAAAGGAAGTAACCATTGAAGAAATTACTGAACAACTTCCATCAACACATAAGCCACAAGCTGCATCATCTTTACAGCCTAATCCAACAAAAGTTCCACAAGAGATGAATGAAAAACGGAAGCCCCAAGATCAAGTCGAGGATCAAAAAGAAACTTTACTTAACAAAGAAAAGATGGTCACCCACAACACTAGGGTTCAGAATGAAAAACCCTTTGATTTGGAAGCTGAAGTTGGAAAACTGAAAATAGCCATTCCTCTTGCAGAACTAGCCAAACATGACATCTACAAACAACATATTAAGAAGTCCCTCCAACTCACTCGAGACAAAGACAATGTCAATGTGTTGGATGACACACCAGAATTGCTGTTTGGTCCAGAAGTTGATGGAAAAATAGTAGGCATAGGGATCTTACCTTTTTATGTCAGTTTACATATCCATGATAAAATACTACACAATGCAATGTTTGACTCAGGTGCTTCTCATAACCTGATGCCAAAATCAGTCATGGAAAGGTTGAATCTAGATATTACTAGGCCATATAAGGACCTATTTTCATTTGATTCCAGCCAAGTTAAATGTCTGGGCTTGATAAAAGACTTGTGTGTATCCCTGGTCCAATACCCAAATAAAACAATCTTGATGGATGTCGTTGTTGCTGATATCCCACCCAAGTACGGAATGTTATTGTCAAGATCATGGGGGGCTAAACTTCAAGGGTCCCTTCAATTGGACATGTCATATGCCACAATCACAGTCTTTGGTCAACCCAAGAGACTATATAGAGAGTCACTCATGAAATACATGGTCAGCACTGAAGAAAAGCCTCAAAACTTCCCCATATATGTTGTCCATTCTGACATAGACTCATATATCCTTTTTAATGACAATACAGGTCACACAAACAATGAAGAAATCCAGACAATCAAAACAGATCAGCATATCAATGAAGGAACCCCTGACATAAAAACATGGGTTGAGGCAAAAGATGGAAGTGTTCAAGAAGACAAATCAAATGATGATGAAACCAAGACACTTAAACAAGATCAGGACTTTAATAAACAAACTGCTGCTTTAGAAACAAAGCTGATCCCATCAAATGAGAAGACTGTCCCAAAAGTCAAACTGGATGAAGAACCTCAACTTCAACTCACAAGTCCAGACCACAGAGATATTATTCAACCTCCCCTAGAACAAGAGATCTTATGGTTCCTAGAATTTGATGGGTCAGTCAACAAGTTGGGGGTAGGAGCTGGAATGTGGGTACATAACAAACAAAACAACCATGCAGAGGGTCGAGCCTATAGACTAAACTTCAGGTGCACTAACAACATGGCTGAGTATGAGGCTCTCTTACTAGGCCTCAAGTTAGTAAGATCCCTACAAGCCATAAGAGTTTCAATCCTGGGAGACTCAGACCTAGTTATCCAACAAGTGAAAGGCAATTTTATCACTAATGACAAAAGACTGAGGTCCTATAGGTCTGCTGCTACTGAGCTACTAAATTCCTTCACTGAATTTCAGATTGCCAAAATTCCTAGGGCTCAGAATCTTCATGCTCATAGATTGGCTACATTTGCAAGTACCTGTAAGCTCCCTTTCGAGCCCCATCATTGCTTCACAGCCGAGATAAAGCACAGACCATCTGTCCCAAATAATGTCAAGGACTGGCAGGTATTTGATGATGATACCCAAATAAACAATTTCTTGACTTTACAGGAAGAGTTTTCAGGTCTAAACATTGACATTGATATGGCAAGTCAATCACAAAGACTTGAAACAACAAGTCAATCACAAATACATGGTGAACAGAATAGCCAAGCTATATCACCCAAAACAGCTAAGCAAATGCTACATCCTACAACCTTCAACAAACACAACATACAAAGAATCCAACAAATTAAATGTGAAGAGATAGTTGATTATGAAATTGAAGTGATACAATTAAAGGACAATTTCCTTCCAACAGGCTTAGCTCCTTCAGAAGACATTTTTGACTCCAAGATGTTCCAACAAACCAAAGTTGCAGCCCCTCAACACTGCCATGAAAGCATAACAGTGGGACTGTTAGACAACCAAAGTCATAAAACTGTCTGCTGCATTACCTCCTGACCAAAAGCCTAAATACATTGACCTTTTTAAAGAGTTTCAGGATGTTTTTGCATGGAGTTATGAGGATCTAAAATCCTATGACACCTATGTAATATAACACACTATCCCACTTAAGCCAGATCAAAAGCCCTTTAAACAAAAATTGAGGAGAATCAATCCTATGCTCCTCCCAGCAATGGAACAAGAGGTACAACAAATGTTTAAAGCAGGCATTATAGCACCAATCAGATTCTCTGATTGGATTTCAAACTTAGTCCCCACAAAAAAGAAGATTGGTGAAATAAGACTCTGTGTTGATTTAAGAAACCTGAACCAAGTTTCCTTGAAAGATAATTAACCCTTTCCCAAAATGGATCACATCTTGCAGAGAGTAGTGGGGCCCTCATGGATTTCCTTGCTTGATGGATTCTCAGGCTTCAACCAAATCTTAGTTCATCCTGATGATCAAGACAAAACAAAATTTACAACCCCATGGGGAACCTTTAAATATGTTAAAATGCCTTTTGGGTTGAAGAATGCAGGGGCTACATTCCAAAGAGCAATGGACATTGCTTTTGCCAAGGAGATTCATGAATTTCTTGTCATTTATTTAGATGATCTCACCGCTTTCTCCAAATCTGACCAAGAACATTTGAAACATCTAAGGCAGATATTCATAACTTGTAGGAAATATGGAATTTCTTTAAATCCTAAGAAATCCTTGTTTGGTCTGGAGGAAGGCAAACTGTTGGGTCATATCATTTCCAAAGATGGCATTAGAATTGACCCAGACAGAATCCAGGCCATCTCACAAATGCCTCATCCAAGAAATATAAAGGAATTACAAGCCTTTCTGGGGAAAATCAACTTTCTAAGGAGATTTATCCCAAACCTGGCTGAACTAAGCAGATCACTCAACAACATGCTTAAAAAGGATTCAAAAGTAAAGTGGACAGTAGAGGCAAACCAAGCTTTTGAAGGTATCAAGTTTGCCCTTACTCAAACCCCAGTCTTAACCAA
>APFE030173211.1:0-22664 GCA_000404065.3 Pinus taeda | reverse complement strand
GATGGAACAGACATACTAGGCATTTGGGATTCCTTCCTCCCAATATTCAAGCTCCCTCAGGTCAACTAGTTCCCTGACCTGATTCATCTATGTGCTGTCTGCTATGATCCCATGCAAAGGGCTGTGCTTGACCCTACAGGTGCAGTGGTATTCTACATGACCCCTGAGGCCATCAGAGAGATGCTGCAGTTCAAGACCCAAAAGAAACTAGTCCCCTTGTCTCTAAGGGATTTGATCAACCAAGGAGCCAAGATACTGACAGATGCACAGATCCTAAAGCTAAACCAATTGTTTATTACAAACTCTGACACTGTGCTGCACCCTCCTATTTTTGATGGCTACCTCAATCAACTGGGTGTTGATCTTTCATATATGATTAGTTCCATTTTGGGGTACAAGTCACTGGAGTTTGTTGATGAAACGGTGCTAGTAATGATGACCATGTTCTCCCCTGGCAAGACTCCAATCTGTTATGACTATGACACATACATTTCAGATAAGATGCATGAGCAGTTCTTGAGATAAGGTCCAGAGAGAAGGTGTTTAGATACACCTCCTATATCTACCACCTCATTCTTTACCATCAACATGAGAAGTTCTCCTTTGAGATTAAGAGAACAGATGCAGCAGGCAATCCAAGGTCAGTGGTGTACTGGACCTCAGTGTTTCATAACAGCACCTACTCCCCATATACATACTATGAGTTCATAGACCTCTTCATCCATCAAGCCATGTCCTTATTCTTAAGCTCACCTCCTCCAAGACTGATTGATGAGATGCAGAGGATTCTGCAGCTATCCAAGGTATACAACATAGGGGATTGGTACTTTTACCAACACTATACTGTAATCAGAATATATGGGTGTGAGTTGCGCCCATACAGATTGCCTAAGTATGTGCCTATGAGACTGTTTGCCCTAGAATATTTCAGGCAATTTGGCAATGCTGATATGATACACTTTGCAGGCAAGGGCAAGAAGGCACAGCTAAAGGTAAAAAATCAGTTAGGCCACCTTGTCTTAAACAAAAGGGAAGGCTGGAAAGAAGCTGACAGGAAACTAGAATGCCTTGGCCTAAAATACAGCTTCCTTTGGAAGCCCTATGACCCTAATCAATCCATATCACTCAGGAGGCTAAAATTTAAGCTCTCCATCTACGAACATGTGAGCTTGCCCCACATTGAAAGATTTGTCAACCAACCAAAATGGAGAAGGAACACACTGGAGGAACCAGTCACTCAAGAAGAATTGAATGAAAGAGCTAGAAGGCATCTATTGAAAATGGCTGACTTGGAATCTCCTTCATAGGTACTTACTCTGCCAAAGCCTCAAGCAGGAGCAGTGGCCTCATCATCTGCAGCACATCAAGAGGCAGTACAAACCACAGGCCAGGCTTAGAGCAAAGGCAAGGAGAAGGATATGGAAGAGCCACAGGCACAACAGGGTCAAGTGCAGCCACCCCAACAGGAACAACAGCAAAAGGACCAACAGGTGCAGGGGGGACAAACAGCAGAGGCCCCAATGGCCACCCAGCAGCAGCCAGCACAGATGGCACCCCCAAGGCAAGACTCAAGAATTGACTCATCTATCCTCCAAACCCCTCAAAGGGAGGACGTGAGCAGGAAAAGAGATAGGGAAACGCCCCTAACTGCATCACCAGAGAATAGGCAAAGACTGAATCCCTTCTCTGAAGAAGAGATGCCAATGGTGCAAACTTCAGGAACAGGCCTGCCCAGCATGGAGGCCTCAGCCAGCTCTTTACAACAAGAGCAAGACAGGGCAACAGTAGGAGAGGTGAGCTCCTCAGGATAGAGGAGGGGAGGAGAAAAAAGCATTAAGCAGCAATTTAAGGAAATAAAGAGAAGAAATGAACCACTGAAGCTGCAACTTTACAATCACCTGCTGAATATGGCTCCTACCAACCAACAAAGGCTCATGTCTGCATTTGATGCACATGAAGGAAAAATGATCATGAGCCATTTTACATCAACAGTGCAGCAACCGCAATCAGCTGCAGATTACATCAGGACAAACCTGGAGGTCTTGTCAAAATACATCCACCCAATGGATCAAATAGAGCTGCATAAACAGACAGGTGAGATGGTCTATGCCACATTGGCAGACAAGACCCTAGTAAATTACAGGCTGCAGAATAGCCTGAATAACACTGCTGCACAGCTTGAGTTGGAAAGGGCTAAGTGGATATTGGTGTCCACCCACCTATTCCACTTGGACCCCCACCATTATTTCCTTTAGTTTTTCAGTTTCCTTATTTGTAGCACAATTTACTACTTTTGGCTGTTTTTTGGGTCTTGAACTTCCAAAATCATTTTGAGGCCCTAAACGACGTTCTTTAGGAAAACTGGAGCCAACATGTCACATAGACTAATTTTGGCCATTCAAAATTTGTATTCCTCGAATATATCTTTCTAATGAGGTATTGTGCATGTCAAACGAAGATCGTATGCCAAAGTTACGACCCTGGGAAGTTGATGTACCAATTTACCCAAATGTGGCCCATAGTTTTGGCGCTTCATCTCCTAGGGCTAGGTTTTTGGATGTTTTGGGTTTCCCATTGTTTCTCAATAATAAATAGGCATCTAAGCCTCATTGTAACACATTTCAGAGGCATGTAGTCACCACATCCCTTCTCAGAGATAAGTTACCATCACCTGAGCTAGTATTATTTCCATTCTATTTCTAAGCATATTTCAGTGTTTGTTATTAATGAAATGAAGTGTTATTTATGTTGCATCTCTGTATTTATGGTTATATTTGTAATTTTTTGTGTTCTTGTTTAAATCCAGATTAGTGATATCAGAGTGGTATGCTCTTTCTCTGTTTTCCTTGCATGTACCCAATGAGGTTTGGATATAAGGAGTTAGGGCTCGATCTAGTTGAATCTCTGTAAGATCAACCTCGCAAACCCCGACGGTCGCCCATGGGGGAAGAAAGGAAAGACAAGGGAGCAGGATATCCTATCAAAATATTGCTCGAGGAGGCCCTCAACAAACAAAGGAACGCGATGATGGATAAATTTTCCTAGATCCTTCAATAGTTGCCCACCGATGATGCATCCACATCCAGTAACCACTCTGGAGGCTCCACTCCTTTTAAGGTACAAATAAACTTTGACATTCCCATATTTGAGGGCCAAAATGATGCAAACACCCAAGATTAATGGTTAAATCTACCAGAAGGATAATTTTCTGTTCATAATTTTTCCAACTGGGAAAAGATTGCTTTTTCTCTTCTCAAAGTCGCCCCCCATGTCAAGGACTGGTGGGAAACCTACTATGAGCAGAGGGATGAAATTATGACCTCACTTTTTTCAGCTACATCCATTTGGAATTTGTTCCAGGACGCCATCAAGTAGTACTACCTTGTCGGGAGCTATGAGGATAAATACATAAAGTGGACCACACTGCAGCAAGGAAGGGACCAAGATGTGCCAAAGTTTACCAAAGTTTTTCATACCCTTCACATGAAGTTGGGTATCAAGGATTCTGAGAAAAATTTGGTACTGAAGTACCATGGCTTGCACAGGTACATCCAGGACGAGATGGAGTTCTTGGACATCTCCTCGCTTAGCATGGTGTACTGATACACCGTCAAGATCAAGCAAAAGTTTAAACAGAAGAATTGAGACTTTGGATCTGCAAATCCAAAGCAAGGGAAAGGTGCCCCCAAACCACAAGAAAAAGGACAAATCCAAGGCGGGGTGGCCCAGGACAACCCGCCAAAGCCACAAGTAAAGAACAACACCATGAAGCCAAATAAGGACACGGGAAAGTGGTGTGAGTTCCATAAGAGCTCCACTCACAACACAAGTGAGTGTCGGGCCAAGTAGTCACTGGTGGCCGAGCTGAAGGCTTCAGAATCAGACGCATGTTAAGGAATTTAATGCATAACATAAATAATTACTGAGAGGAATAAATATAAAAATAACCAACAACAACCATAAACACATAAACACAAATGTTTATCCAGAAAAACCCCAAATCTGGGGAAGTACACAACCTAATAAGATCTCATTAGCAATATCCTCTTTTTTCTCTCACAGCCTCACCTCTCTACTTCTCGCTTGGAGAATAAACATATATTACACAGACTCAATACAATGCCCTCATACAAAGAGAGGGGTTGCCTTCTAGGGCAAAAAACCCTAAACTAGACATAAGTTCTACCGTCAGATCATCCACCTAATGAACAGCCCAAATTGACTAGAAATTACTATACTTTTACAAGGCAATTTTACATTTGTCTTTAGCTTCAGGGAAGTTGCCCCTAAGCCCCTTTCGGGGGACCGCTGGCCCCCGGACCCCCTAGCTGGGGGGGATTGGCCCCTTTGGACCCCTGCGGGGGGGACAAGTCCCCCCCGCAACCCACCACGTGGGTGTACAAACTTCCTAGGGTATACATCCGGCTGAAACAAAGACCTCTAAATAATCATGCTCCACACACAACAATGCATATTCTGACTCTGAGTTAGAACTCGACAAGGGGAATGACAAAAGGAAGTAGATTGTCGATACGGAGGCCAATGCCACCATTGCCACCACGAAGATCCAGAAGGAGCAACCCAAGGATCCAGAGGAGGAGGTACGCCTCTTCCACTCCGAGATGTGGGTAAGGGTTCCCCACTACAGTTCATTGTCGATAGCAAGAGCCAAAAGAAACTCATTTTAGTAGAGGTTGTGAAGCGGTTGGGCTTACCAACCACAGCACATCCACAACCGGACACCATTGGGTGGCTTCACCAAGGATGAGATCTTCACGTGAGCCAACAGTGCCACCTTCCATACAACATCAAGCCCTTCATGGATGAGGTATTATGTGACGTTTCTCCCTTTAATGTTTGTGATGTATTATTAAGTCATACATACTTGTGGAAGCGACATGTTATGTATGAGTCAAGGCCTCGCGTTGTTATTGTTACCTTGGGAAATAAGCTATACAAGATACTAGAGGTAGCACCACCTACCGCCATCTCTTTAGTTACTACAGAAAAATGCAGTAAGCTCATTTCCAAAATTGAGAAATTTGTTTTCCTAATGATACGCCCTCAGGGAAAGAAGAATACAGTGGGCACAACCTTCAGACAAGTCCCCTCCGCATGACAACAAGAGATGGACAAGGTCGTGGAAGAGTACGAGGAAATCTTCACCTCCCCCGTAGGTGTGCCTCTACACTGTCAGGTTAAGCAATCCATCAATCTGACCCCAAGTGCGTCGTTACCCAATGGACCAATCTATTGGCGTTCCATTCTGGAGAACGACGAAATCAAGAGGCAAATTTAGGAGCTACTGCAGAAAGGTCACATCCGGTTGAGTTCATCACCTTGTGGGAGCCCGATTGTGTTGGTACAGAAGAAAGATGGGAGTTGGAAACCTTGTATTGACTATCAAGCGCTGAACAAGATCACCGTCTGGAATAGGTACTTTATACCACAGATTGATGAACTTCTGGACCAACTCAAGGGTGGGGGGGGGGATATTTTAGCAAGATCGACTTGAAATTTGGATACCACTAGGTACCAATTAAAACCTTTGATGTGTGGAAGTCTGCTTCAAACCCAAGCGGGCCTTTTCAAATGGTTGGTAATTCGTTTTGGGTTGACGAATGATCTTGCAACCTTCATGAGGCTGATGGATGACATTTTGCAGCCATTCATCAACTCATTTGTAGTGGTATACTTGGATGACATCCTGATCTTCAGTTAGAGTTGGGAAGAGCACCTCCACCACATCTGACAGGTTCTCCAAACACTGCGATAATACAAGTTGTGTGCTAATTTGAAGAAATTCACTTTTTACATCGCCCAGGTTCAGTATATGGGATACATTATTGATGAACGAGGGGTACATGTGGATCCAGCCAAGATCCAAGTCATTCAGGATTGGCCAGCCCCAACCACTTTGACAAAGCTCGAAACAATTTTGGGTCTTGCCAATTTCTACCGTAGGTTCCTGTTGGGGTTCTCTCATATCACTTGGCCCTTGAGTCAAGTCACCAAGGGAGGAGTGACAGAAAAAAATATTTTGGTCTGAATATCAATAGAAGGCATTCACAAAGTTGAAACATCGCCTCTGCTCTACACCCATACTCACATTACCAAACTTGCAACAACCATTTGAGATCGAGACATATGCCTCTAACTATGCTATTGGGGCAGTCCTTACTCAACGAGGGCATCTAGTGGCATATCACGGTGAGACACTTTCAAACATAGTTTGGAAGTATCCCACTTATGAAAAAGATATGTATTCCATTGTGCAAGCCTGTCGACAATGGAAGCATTACATTTTGGGCAAGGAAACAGTCATCCATATAGATCATCGACCCCTAGAGTTCATACAGATGCAAGGAAAGTTGCAGAATGATCACCATCATAAGTGGTCCACATACCTGCAATAGTTTCATTTTAATATCAAGTACAAGAAGGGAAGCACCAATAATGTTGCAGACTTCCTCAGCCGACCATCGATCATGGCATTAACCACTGTGCTCAACTCTTGTGGGCATGAGACTTATGATTGGCCATCTCTCTACAAAAGTGAGCCAAAATTTAGCCACACATACTAGACGCTCTTAGAGGGTCAGCAAGTTCCAGATTTTCACCTCTAGGATGCCCTATAATGCCACCTGGGACACCTTTGTGTTCCTTCAAGTGAGTGTGCCAAGATAATTTGGGAAGTGCACTACAGTCGGGCCGCTGGGCATTTTGGGGTTGAGAAAACAATGACAGTACTACAAAAGTATTTCTATTGGCTGAATCTTTGACATGATGTTAGGAAGTACATTGGATCCTGCACTGCCTATGCCATTGCCAAACCAACCATCAAGAAGAAAGGCCTCTATACTCCGTTTCTTGCCCCTAGTTGACCTTGGGAATCCATCTTTATGTATTACATTTCGAGCCTTCCTTCTAGTAAGCATGGCAATGACAGTGCTTTTGTGGTCATCAAAGGATTCTTGAAGATGGCCATTATGGCGGCCTACAAGAATAATATCACAACGGAAGCCACTACTAAACTCTTCTTTGAATGAGTGTAGGTACACTTTGGGATCCCGCAATCTATCATCTCAGATCGAGACAACAGGTTCCTCTGTACATTTTGGTCTAGTATTTGGTCAATGCTGGACACCAAGCTCACTAAATCCACAACTTTCCATCCCCAAACTGATGGCCAGAAAGAGGTCATCAACAAGATGATCGTACACATTCTGTGCACATAAAACTCAAAGCATCCACGCACATGGGATGAGAGCCTCCCTTATGTCCAACACAACTATAACTGTGCTCTCCACATCTCAACTGGCCACATGGCTTTTCAGGTGGCTTGGGATTCCAGCCACTATTTCCGATTGATGTGGCCATACCATTTGCAGCTACTTAGGTAGATTTGGCTCATGTCTAGTCTGAAGCCAATAAGGCAAACAACTTCATTGAGCACATCCAACACATCGACCAATAGGTCCATGACATTATGAAGCAATAAAATTCCAAGTACAAGCAGCAACATGATCAACATCGGGTGCCACACAAGTTTCAGGTGGGCAACAAATTCTAGTTGCATTTGCAGAAGGAATGCCTTACTGGAGCTTATCAAAAACTCATACCACTTTGATATGGTCCTTACACCATTACCAAGGCTATGGGAGATAATACATTTGAGCTCAATATTCCCCCATTCCTTGGCCTGCACCCAGTGTTCAACGTGGACCACCTTCGACCATACTTCCCACCATTACTGGACACATCAAACATTACAAAACAACTCACACCTACAAAGTTAAATCCCAACTGCATGGAACAAGCCACAATTAATTTAATCATGGAAACACAGATCAAGAACACCCAACAACAAAGGATCCAACTATATCGAGTTATCAAAGAAGGCCAACTCCTTCACCAGGGCAAGTGGCTCACCAGTGACCAAGTTTAGCAAAAGTTTACTCATCTCATGGAGAAACTCAACACAATAGGGACTATTGCTTCCCAAGGGGGGAGGAATGACCCAGGTGGATATTGGTGGCCACTCGTCTATTCCACTTGGAACCCCACCATTGTATCTCTTAGTTTTTCAGTTTCCTTATTTGTAGCACAATTTATTATTTTTGGTAGTTTTTCAGATCTTAAACTTCCGGAACCGTTTTGAGGACCTAAACGAGGTTTTTTGGGAAAACTATGGCACAACATGGATCATAAATTAATCTTGGCCATTCAAAATTTTTAGTCCTCGGATAGATTTTTCTAACAAGGTATTGTGCACGTCAAATGGAGATCGTATGCCAAAGTTACGACCCCGAGAAGTTGATAGACCAATTTACCCAAATGAGGCCCATAGTTTTGGCACTTCATCCCATAGGGTTTGGTTTTTGGATGTTTAGGGTTTTCTATTGTTTCTCAATAATAAATAGGCCTTTGAGCCTCATTGTAACATAGTTCAGAGGCATATAGCCGCCACATCTCTTCTCAGAGATAAGCTACCATTGCTCGAGCTAGTATTATTTCCATTCTGTTTGTAAGCATATTTTAATATTTGTTATTTTTGAAATGAAGTGTTATTTCTGCTGCATCTCTGTATTTATGGTTATATATATAATTTGTTGTGTTCATGTTTAAATCTGGATCAACAGTGAGCTCGGTCTCGAGTGTGGGAAGGTGAGAGAAGGTTGATGAAGGGTGGTTTGGTTCTACTCATAATGGCGAAGAATCCTCCTCATGGTGCTGCCTCTGGCCACGGAGGTTGTGGTCACAAGAATCAGTGTGGTAAGGGAAAGGAAACAGGCTTGACATCCGGAAAGACTTTGTGCCAGCGCGACAAGAAAACAATTGCTGAGACCTTACAAAATACGGTCTAGGCCTATTGCGTAGGGACCCCAACCCAGGTGAAGCATCTGATTTTGACCTAGGAAGCAAAATTAAACTTTAAAGTTCAGATCGAGCCACCGATAGAGGATTGGAGTGATTTGATCCCTGACCTTGGTTATACCTATGACCGCTCACTTTTTATAAACAATTTGCTCATCTTTTTTGGCTTATGAAATGTATTGTGGCTAAAGAAATGACTTCCTCCCTCAACATAGTTGCAAATCTGGATTTTGATTTGGGTCTCAGAGACATTCACAAAGAACTCCAGCGAATTCAACTCCAGTTGTAGCACCAGCGTGTCTGCCTTGGCCGCATAGAGAATCATATTCCATGTCTTTCCTAATCTGAATCGCTAGGTTCAAGTGCAAAAGATCCTCCTCCAGTGGAATCGTCAGATGACTAGTTGTTGGAAGTCATGTTTGATAACTTTTGGCTTATATTTTGATGTATATGTTGGATAGCATTTTTGTTTACAATTTTATACTTACTAGATGATTTATAGACTATAAGTCTTATCAGGCTTGGATAGACAGACTCAAACTATTTATATTATGGATGGCTTATAATGCGGTTTAGTGGCCAACATACCTGGTTTCCCACTAGGCAAGTTGAGACCATCGAACAATTTATATGATTGTAACTTGCCTAATTATTAAAATGAATGAATAAAAAAGTACTGCCAAAAAAATAAAAAAAAATAAATTCACTTAAATTTTGTAAAACAAAATAATTTTATTTAAAAAAATCCAATTAAAATAATTTTTTTATAAAATATCACCTTACATTTATTCCTAATAAATTATTTAAAATCTTTTTATTTGTCCACTAAACAAATATTTCTCTTTTAATTAGAATATATTTATAATTAAATTTAAAACCATCATTTAATTTTAAATTTATATCCAAATACATTTATATAATATATATATATATACCATCAAATTAAACAAAAATATTTAGCAAATTATCACCTTACATTTATTCCTTAAAAAAATTGATTTTTTATTTTATACCTTTAAATAATTTTTTTTTAATTTAATATTTCTAATTAATTAAAATCATAATAAAATAATATATTAAATATATTTAAGTAATTTATATATATAACCATATTTATAATTTATAAAATTTCATATCCAAAGATAAGAAAAGTATTCGGATAAAGATAAAGCTTGAATCATCAAACATGCCTCTTATCCATAAGGGAAAAATGAGGATGGACACTACCCTGATAACTAATTAAGGAGATAATGAGGATGGCAGTGAGAGGTGTTTTGTTTTTTGTTTTTTCTAAATTGGAAAAAAAAAAAATCCGGTAAGATTGTATGAGGTTTTTCTTTTGTTAATAGTTATTTTGTGTTTTAATTTTTTCAATTTAGTTAAATAATTTGGTGTTAAATTATGATTTTTAGGTTTTTAAATATATAAATGGATTTAGAGTTTTGAAAATATTTTGAATATTAAAAATGTGTAGTTTATAATTTAAATTTATTTTCAAAAATATTTAAAACACTCTAGTTAGGTATGTTTTACAACTCAAACTATTAATTCAAACAAATCCTAAGTCAAATTATTAATTAGAACCAATTTTAAATCGAATTATTAATTCTAACCAATTTTTATGAGACAAATTTAATTAAAAATATGCTCATAAAACTTTGGAAATATTAATTAAATACAATTCTACACCCTGTAAAACAATGGAGTTGTCTTTAGTGCGATTTTTTGGACTTTCCGTTGCCATTGGAAATTTAAACTAGTTTTTTGACTGTATATATGTATATATGGATTTAGCACCCTAGAAAACCCCTAAGACAAGTCAATTGCAAGAATTACCCATTTCAATAAATTCTTGCTGGATTTTATAGAAATTTGACATTAATTCAAACAAATCCTAAGTCAAATTATTAATTAGAACCAATTTTAAATCGAATTATTAATTCTAACCAATCTTTATGAGACAAATTTAACTAAAAATATGCTCATAAAACTTTGGAAATATTAATTAAATACAATTCTACACCCTGTAAAACAATGGAGTTGTCTTTAGTGCGATTTTTTGGACTTTCCGTTGCCATTGGAAATTTAAACTAGTTTTTTGACTGTATATATGTATATATGGATTTAGCACCCTAGAAAACCCCTAAGACAAGTCAATTGCAAGAATTACCCATTTCAATAAATTCTTGCTGGATTTTATAGAAATTTGACTGAAAAACCCCACCTTCAAAACTTCCAAAAAAATCATACTAAAAACAACTCCTGGAACAATTAATTTTTCCCACGAGTTTCTATCCAGACATCCTGTTAAACAGTTTTTTTATCCGCGCTTCACCGTGCTTTTGCTTGGAACACCTCTTCAAAAATAGTTGAACGTATAATCTACTAATATATAAACTCCACACAAACACAAAGCAACTCAGTTAACCTCATATATATCGTACCTATCTTTCAGTCGATAACAAATTAATCACGAATACAATGTATAAAGAATTTATTTAAATGGGATGAATCAGAGATCCATTAGGCAAGCAGGCAACAGTGTAGATTTAAATGAACGACCGGAAAGATATTAACTCCACGAACCCCAAAACTGTGTCACCTTCCATTGCCGGGATTCGAACCCGGGTCGCCTGGGTGAAAACTAGGTACCCCAACCGAACTAGACGACAACAGAAAGGCTGTTAACACCTTCTTCTAGACTATTATTGTATTGTTAGGAGCATGCTACGTCAATGGTGAATGGAGCCGGCCACCTCAACGTTATTGCTCTCCCACTGCAGCGTTGGTGCAAAGATTATATATATATATATATATATATCTCGCATTTCTGGTTTCTCTTCTAAGTGTGTGTCCATTTGAAAGTTTTATTTTTTTGATACAACAAAAAGGCCATCATAATTTGGTTGTCAAATTAATTGTGAGAACATTTATTATTAGCGGTTATTTACTAATGCAAGTTTGTGTGAACTTTTGTTATTGGCGGTTATTCATTATTGCAGACTCGTGCTCATTACTATTATTGAAGAAAAACCACGCCACTTGGAATTGTCCATAACTGGTACATAAGGGGGCAGGTTTTCATGCCTACCATGTGCCCATGTGTTTTGGTTCTAAGCCGTTAACACTTTTTATTTATCATCCCTCTGTGTTGATCACCATATATTTATTTTATTTTTTGAGTTGTTAAAAATGTTGTTTTAAAATTGTTTTATGGTTATTGTAATTTTTTTTTCTATTTTAATATATGTAGTAGAGATGACACATCTTTTCCATGTTCTTTTATGTGAAAGTTCAACTGTTTATTACTTTAATAGGGCATTACATAGAAGATATCTTTGTGTTACCGTTCTACCTGAAGGAAAACTAGACCACTAGCACAAGTTCAAAGTCTTGAGATTGCATTGACCTCTTTTGACCATAGTGTCTGACAAAACAAAAACATTACATAAGTTTGCGCATGGATGGCAGACACACAGTGCTTTTTCTTCAGGACAAGAGCTACAAAAACATAATGTGTTCAAAGTATCAAAAAGAGGCATCCCTGAAGCATATGAGGAGTGAAGGACCACCATTGTGGCACTCAAACATGAAAGACCAAAGATGAGGAGAACAAAGCTAAGCTCTGAGGCCACTAATTACTTGGAACCACACCTAGTGAGCATCCTGGAGTGATTGTCCCATCCACAAACTATGCAACCACAAGAAATTGAAACTGGCATCGAACTCATGCGTCACATGCCAAGGGTCCCGAAAGTTGGAGCCATGAATTGTTGTGTAACACCAACGAGAGACTACTAACCACCATACTGCCGAGTGCAACACTACGCTGACACCAAGATAGAGAGGGAGAAAAACCGTGAACTAGCTATCATTTCCAAGTTGACACCGTGGATGGTGGTCCTAGGTAAAGCTGCCAATGAACCATTAACACGAATTGTGGACCTTTTAAAGACTACCATCATGAAGTTGGGGAGTGCCATGTAGTGAGCTTAGCCATGGGATTGGATTTAAAGCCGAATATGAAAGTCCAAACTGGAGAGGAAACCTTCAGAGAAGTCGACTAGCATGAAATTTCCAACCACCATCCTACCAAATGAGGCATTGAGTTGGGTGTGAAGACATCCCAAAGAGGAGAATTCATCAAAGTCTCATGCACATCGAAATTGTATAGGAGAGCCAATGCGATAAGCAGAAAATAAACATCAGGCGAAGAGGCCAACTCGATCCCCAAAGGAGCCAAGGAAATTTGGTCAGAGGAAGAGTGCCCAGAGTAAGATGCAGTGCTACCCAAATTATCCATGTTAGAGAGAACAATTATATTCCTATGGTTGGTCCAGCTAAAGAGTGCATGAATGCGAAGATTATGACCAACATGGATACCAAAAAACAACATGTATGGGCTTGCAACAAAGGTGGCAGTGTTTCTTTTGTCTTGTAGAGGCATATATATGGGAAAGCAACAATGATGAATGATGATGGTCTTTGTCATACACGCAGGAAGGCCTTCCTCTTCATTACACCCAACCATCATGAGATTGCATGCCATAGAGTACTCACACTTAGGGTTTGTAAATGCTCGCTTCACCTGAAACATTAACGCCCTGTACTGCAGTTTGAGCAGAGGCACATGGCAAGCCAAGTAGTATGATGTTCTAGATTGATTGATCATTTTCATGACATTATGCTTGAATCATCACCCGCAGTGGGGTAGACACATATTTTCCATGTTAAAAATAAAACATTTTACATCTATTAACAAAATTATTACTTGGTTTCAATGAAGGTTAATAGTTTCAAGACTTCTCAAGGGGAGGGAGTAGTGGGACTTTGCAAAACCAAGACGGAACAAATATTTTTGATTTCTCATGGGGATCAAGACAGTAATTCAACAATCAAGTGGAGTGTTTATCATTATTTATGGGACTTTATTTATCAAGCAAGAGAAAGGTCAAAATTTTGGTGGTCATTAGAGATTCAAACATCATAATTTACACAATGCAAGAAACAAAAATCATGGGGTGATCAGAAGTTATTCCATGATCCAACAAGAAGTTGAGAAGTTTGATGAGGTGCACTTCTTCTACATCTTAAGAAAACACAATAGATGTGTAGACATTCTAGCAAAAGAAGCTTGGTCACTCCATATGGAACTATGAGTTCAAATTCCATAAGTTATTTTTATGATATATATATATATATATATATATATGAAAAATGGTTTTTATCCTTAATATCCATTCACTCTCATGGATTATTATGTTTCATCTCTAGCATCGAGACATTTCTCACTTCAATTCATGGCCTCCATCTATGTCATTGGATGCTCAATATCTTCTCTTGTATCAATACTTTCCCATCATACAAGCTTCCTCATCTATGTACGACTAACAAATGTGGGATTACTCAGTGGGTGTTGTGTGCAAAGTCTTCTAGTTTTATCACACATCTTTGATGCTTGAACCTACTATGTATACTTGTAATTCTCTTTAATGGATCTCAAGTTTGCTTTCCAAACTCTAGAAGAGATTAAATTTTATGAGTTGCATCCTTGGGATTCATTATCGCCCTAATACTTCTACTTTCTTTCTCTATGTTTTATTTGACTCCTCGTTTGATTTGGGGATTTCTTATTTGTATTAGGAAAACTTGGGGTATTTTTTCTTTAAGGATAATTTGAATCCTTCCCAACAGTTTGATTATTTAAGGGCTCTGGTCTCCATAAGTTATGCTCATTAGTCTCTCTCCATCAATAGCAGTTTTGTCTCTAGTCCTTGGGGGCACCTCTGTTTCATTTCTCCATGGTGGTTTTCTTGGAATTTTGGCCCTCCTCTTGTCTACAGTTTTTGTCCCTTGTACATAATATGGAATTAACATATTTCTTCCCCAAAATCTAATCTTTGTGTAGGTTCTTCTAGTATTTACCATGAATAAAAAAAGCATAATTCTTCTAAATTCAACACCTTTAGGAGGTACAAAGACATGTCTAGAGCCAGAAAAATAATCTCATCCTCCAACTAATGGAAATTTATGATGCTGGCATAGTTGGCCTACAAATCCAAAACATTGTTCTAAAGCAAAATGTTGCAGACACGACCTTCTACATTCAAAAAAAAAACACAATTCTCCAAGGGTTCTCAGGTGCTAGGTGAAGAAGGCATAGTAAATCGTGAACATATCCAACATGGATAGAACCAACATGAAGAGAAGTTGTATAAAGAAGATTAGTAGGGGATCAAGGGGATCAATCTAGATCTAAAATTGTCACTTCTCTCTATTTTCATGTTTTGAAAAGTAGTTTTCCTTCAATGTTCTTATGTAAGGTAGTATATTTGTAATAGCTTTAAGAAAATCCCTACCTTCTGGTCCTTCTTTTGCATAATCAAGGAAGAATATTATAGTTATGTGTTGCAAAGAAACATTATGCATTGTTGTACTCATTTTCCATTCCCTTATGTAACTTAATATTAATACAAATATTAATTAATCTAATTAAAACAATATAGTTTCAAGACTTACCATAATAAATATACATTTATTGAATATATTTCTTCAATCTTCTATGCATCTCTTTTCTCTTATCTTCTATTTTACTTTTGAGTTTGATTTTAAATCTCTAATATTAATAGGAAACAAGATATCACTATTTTGATTGCATTTTTTTCACCTCTCTCAAAGTTCCTTGTCAGGATAAGGCACCATATTCTAGTTTCCATCTTTAAGAAATCACATTTCTTCAATTTGATGTGGGAGAGATTTATCCAATAACATGATGTTTGAAATAATCTTAAAAGACTTTGTACAAGTTAAACTAATACTTCTCATGATGTTATTGTAATTATCTATGGGGATATTTACTTTGATTATTATACTTTTTATGGGGTAATGTATATTGTATTTTATTTGTAGTTGATTATTTATTATGCTGGGTGTTGATCATAAATTTGCATTCCTTGGTAATGTTTTTTATTAGTCAAATCATTTATTTTTCCTATGAAATAATAAAATGCATTTTTTATTTTATCATTCGAATGGTTTCTTTAATGGTCTCATTTGCATGTATGAATTCTTATATGCATATATTACATCATATCTTAATTATCAATTACATCAGAGCCTACTTATCATGCTTTAATGGACAGGAAATTATGAATGGTTGTATTGCAACACAGTTTGTAAATTAACTTTGCCTCATTCTCTTAGCTCTTAGTTCTACCAACTTCCTACATATAGTTTAAGAGGAATTTTGACTTCCTTTTATGGTGTGTGCTTACATTTTCTTTTGATTGATAACTCAACATCTATCATAAATCCTTGCCTAATCATCCTTATTTTAGATTCTCTTCTAGTTCAAGCTTCCATTTATTTTACTTCAAATATAGTGTCATCTAAGCTAGTTTACGTAGATCCATATGCATTTTAGAACCTCCAAATGAAAGTTTAAGTTGAGTTAGAGATTGATATTTATGACCCTTACATTAAGATTTATAACTTGAAAAAAATATGGGGAAACAAAGATATATGAAATGATGAAATTTTCTCCACTTTCTACTAATGACCTAGAACTAGTAAATGATCTTTGTAGAGATAGGAAAAGTGGAAATGGTAGCATATTTTCCAACATAAAATATAGTATAAACAACAAAACTGTGGGGGGGTGGGGGTGTGGTGTTAGAGCTAGCATAAGTAGATATTACAAGGGAAATAGATCTATCGATACCTTAGTGATATGTTAACACAACCAAGTTAAAGCCAACAATAAAGGAAGGAGTATTGTTTTAACCACCAAAGATAGACAGATTGGTAGTTAGATTCAAAGATAGGAGAGGAAACCACATATGATCCTAATCCATTCTCAAAATATCGATACTCATATTGATGGTGGCTAAGTTAGTTTGAAATCCCTCATCTCATCTAAAAAAAGATCTAGTAGTTACATCCATTTTCCTAGATCTAGTTTAAGTTCTAGTGCCTAGTTATCACGGATATAGTAAGAATCTAAGCCTATAGAGGCACCAATTAGAGATTACGAGAGAAATAGATCCATCAATATTTTAGTGATATGTTAACACAACAAAGTTAAATCCAATAGTAAAGGAAGGAGCTATGTTTTAACCACCAAAGATAGACACGTTGGTAGCTAGATTCAAAGGTAGGAGAGGCAACCACACATGACCCTAATCCATTCTTAGAAGATCAATACACATAATCAATGTGGTCCATGCCAATTAAAAGCCCTCATCTCATCTGGAAAAATATATAATAGTTGCAGCCATTGTCTTATATCTAGTTTAAGTTCTAGTGTCTGATTATCCCACATACTAGTAAGCATATAAGCCTATATAGGCACTAAGTTGAGATGATGAGGGAAATAGATCCATCAATATCTTGGTGATATGTTAATACAACCAAAGTTAAAGGAAAAAAGTAAAGGAAAGAGCCATGTTTTAACCACCAAAGGTAGACATGTTGGGAGCTAGATTCAAAGATAGGAGAGGCAACCACACATAACCCTACTTTCTCAAAATATTGATACCCATTATCAATGGGAGCCAAGCCAATTTGAAAGCCCTCATCTCATATAGGAAAATATATAGTAGCTACATCCATTGTCCTAGATATAGTTGATCCAGGAGGATCCGGAAATACAAGTGGCCTTGAAAATAGCTCAAAAATAAAATTTATCATATGGAAGCGAAACTAGGACCAAATTGTAGTGCTCATCGCCCTCACTCCAATGGTGTGAATGACACTCAAATATGCATTCATATGGTTGAGATATGGCTGGTCAAAGTGGACAAGTTGCAGGCTTAAGGAGGCTATAAATTGACTGGGACTGGGGCACGAAATTTGGCTCCCGAGAACAAATGAAATTGTAGGATGGTTAATTTTTCTATGAACCCCTAAATTGGAAAAGTTGGAAAAGATCAGTCGGTTATATATATATATATATATATATATATATATATATATATATATATATATATATATTATATAATATATATAATATATATATATATATATATATATATATATAATTGTGGGGGGCAGGCTGCCACCCCCACCACCCTCACTCCACATTTAAATATGGCACATATTATTAAATGGTAAGCATTGTATATAGGTAGGGTCGGGGCCATGTGCTACGGACCCCCCTCCTCCACCAAAAAAACACCATACATAAACTGTAAGTCAAGACCAACGAGGCTTGAACCCGGTTGACCCACATGGTTGGGCCCCACTAGGCGGTCTCACAACCATCAAATGAAAATGGTAGTGTATTCAACATGGTCACATGCTAATCGTTAGCTGAAGGTTCCAGCGTTAATAAACCGCTCCCATATTTATATTACGTTACAACAAAAATGCTAGGGTGGGGCGCCAACGAAGTTGGAACCCCCGACCTCCCCGCCTCAATTTCTCTACCTAACCAACACGCTAGGGGTGGTGCCTTTGTAAAGTCCTCCACCTGACTACTATATAATCTTCCTTTTCTCATATGCACGGGGAGGATCTAGTACACAAGGAGTGGAACTGAAAGGCGAAACCACATTGGGCATAACCAAGAGTGGCCCAGGGGCCCGGAACCCTGAGCAGGGGTGTCAAAAAGATTCTTTGAAGATTCCCTAGAGGTCAAGAGTGAATTTGTCATAATTTGATAATTTTATAGACATTTCTACACAGTTTTTCGCCAAAAATTCACTGGTGACATCAGTTTTAGCAGTTGGGATCTCCATTTTTCAGGCCATCTTTCGGATTGGAGGTATAAGGGTCATTTATGTAATGTTGCTTGTACTTGATTTCTTTGATGTCACTAAATAAAATAAGGCCTCTCCAATATTGAGCAAGGCTCGAAGATGTATCCCACACTGGGTGAACTCTATAATCAAATCATGTGTCTTTGATCTTATGCTTGTTTATGTTTTTCCACTTCTTTTCATGTGGATTATGTTTCATGGTTATTAAACTTTGTCATGTGTAACTCTTAATGCATCCTTGAAGTTACAATATTTGGATCAAGTTTGGTATCAGAGCAGGTCTTCTTGAAGTGAGTTTCATGAGTGAATGCTAACCAAGAACAAACTCCAAAGAGGTGAAGGAAAACTTAAGTCCTTTGATCCCAAAGTAGGGTGTGCACCACAAAGACGAAACATCGCAGATGAGGAAGCTCGAATGGAGGAAGAGTGAAACTATCACAAGGATTTCTACCACATGGCACAGAAAGTTGACAAGATATTTGCAGAGTATGAGAAGAAAATCAAGCCCGAGAAGAAAGAGCCAGATGATCATGCATCGGTAAATCATGGAGGCGATGGAGAAGAGCCTCCTCCCTCTCCATCTTCTAGTGACAATTCTTCTTCTTCCTCTTCTCATCATTATAACAGGAATCATAGGAATGCATCTAAAAATCCCTTTTTTAAGCTAGATGTCAAATTTGATTTACCTAGTTTTAGTGGAGAATCTAATGCAAAAAAGCTAGATAACTGGATAAGACAGGTTGAAGTGTATTTCCACATACAACAAATCAAAGAGGATGAAGTAGAGATCTAGCTAACGTCCCTTTGATTGAGTGGCACCCCTCTCGTCTGGTGGGAAGGAAAACTGAAGCAAGGTGGTAAGAGTAGTTGTAAACTTATTTCATCTTGGTCTGAGTTCATTTTTGCTTTAAGAGGACAATTTTATCCATTGGGTTATAGATAGAAGGCCATGATGGAATGGCAACATTTGAAACAAAGCAAAGGTCAAACAGTTCAAAATTTTACAAAATATTTTTGAAAACAAGCATATGCATTAAATGTTCCACTAGGCACATTTGAGACATTGATGAAATATATTGGTTCTTTGCATAGTTATTTGCACCATTCGATGTTATTATTTGAACCTAAGTCTCTTGAGGAAGCTATTGTGAAGGTCATACATATAGAAAGCAAGGAGAAGCATGAACAAGACAACCACCCAAAAAGGACAACACAAACTAAGAGAAGAGGAGAAAATACCTCTTCTACTTATTGTGAGGAAGAAGGCATGATGAGGAGAATTGTTGGAAACTGCATCCAGAATTGAGACCTAAGAGGAGTGACAGAAAAGGAAAAAAAAGGACAGTTGCAACCATGCAACATGACCAAGAATCGTAATCCGATGATGATGAGAAGATCACAGCTGTGGGATTTGAAAACGGTGGATCAATTGACCTGGGATCAGACTTAGGTGATGAAACGAAGATTGTAGCTCTTGGGATTGTAGGGGATGGACCCATCAACTCTAGATTTGATTCAGGCAATGAGACAAAGATTTCAGCCGAGGTTGTACCAAAGATGAAAATGGAACCAAATGTGGCATGGCTCCAAGAACTCGTAAACATCAACCAAAGCACTCAAGCAGAGAATGATGAACTAATGAAACTCCTATAAGAAGTAGAGCAAAAGAAACAAAGGTTGCGACATCAGTTACAATCCAAGTAAGAGGCCTTGGAAAGGTTGCAACATAACAAGCCTAAGGTAAAAAGTGATTCTTCAATTTCATGTACTTTTTTATGATGATGATTTCATTGCTTTTGAGAGACATACTACAAGAATTGGATCAAGATTGTTGAAGAAGATGCGGTATCATGGGAAGGGCCTCGACATTAATGGCAAGGCATTGTGAACCCCATCAAAGTGGAGGAATTGCCTCGTTATGCAGGACTTGGATATGTTAGAAAGGAAGTCAGTGAATGCTCCAAGACATCCAGTGACCAATCAACGACAAAGGATGAGAGCCCCTCATCACATTCCAATTATAGGGAGGATTCCAAGAGCACTTATCAGAGGTGCACTAGGAGGAAGCATTCCAAGATGATCCAGAAAGTTTGGAGGAGAAATAATCATTCTAGTCACTGCGACGAGGTTGGACACCAGAGAGCCACATGTCAGATGCTCCATGACCAGAAGACACCATTCAAGGGGCCAGTTAGCAAAGATGTTCAACAAATGAATCCGCCACATTCGTGGTGGCCCACTTTATTGAGTAATATGTGGTTTTACCGAGTATAGTAGCTTGTCATGGCCTCCTTTTGCAAATCGTGCATTGTGAATAAATTGTAAAAGTAATGATCTATTTTCCATTACTTACTAAAGAAATGATGATGTTTTGGCCTTTTGTGGGTAGCTGGGGTATTGGTTTTTTTTATAATGTAAACTTAACCAAAGATTGCCTTATAAACTCTTGGAAAGAATGGGGTTGTTTGAGTCATGTGTGGTTTTATATGTGTTTGCAAAGAATGTACCAGATTTAAGTGCAAAACATGTGTTGATAGTATATATTGATGAAGACACAGGAAGTGTGTTGGATGTGTTCATGCTTTTAACGGTCTAAAATCTCTTTAAGTGGGGAGAAATGATTTGGGAGGATCCAGAAATACAAGTGGCCTTGAAAATAGCTCAAAAATCAAAGTTGTCAAATGTAGGTTTTAACCCCATACAGAAATTACCTGCATACGAATTATAAAACACAAAAAATAAAATATGCGAGAGCATAACACAAAAAACACATATACACAGAGATTTTCCCCTGGATCCCAAAACCGAGACTACCAGCATGATCTTTCATTATGTTCCTTTCAATGTTACAATACATATTTATACATGCCGAAGCATCCAATACCATGGACCAAAAACCATCGCATCCAAAACCATGGAGCGAAAACCATCGCGTCCAAAAAAATGTGAAAAAATCATGCACAAAACCATAGGTGGGTTTGCCCAACCTAACATAGGTTCCAAAACCAAAATTTTCCGAAGCGCTACCCTGGACCCCATAGAGTGGGCTTACCTACACCCCTCAAACCCCCTTTGAACCCCCCACTACACAATCAGCACAACGAATGGGGGGCTCTGCCCCCCCTCTAATCCCCTAGTTAACTATGTGGGCTTGTCGTGGAAAAAATATAACACAACCCAACATTCTCCCACTTGTTGTTTTATTTCCATAGGGGGCCACAAAAGAGCTTAGTCATTTATCCAGCCCTGCAACTCCCATTGTTTCTCTACACCAAGAGAACTTCTCAAAGCTCACAGATTTTGTCAATGCATCTGCAGTATTCTTCAAAGTATCCACCTTTACCAACAACACCTTTTTGTCTTCTATCATATCCCTCACAAAGTGATACTGAACATCAATGTGTTTTGTCTTTGAATGATATGCAGGGTTCTTTGCCAAGAAAATTTCACTTTGGCTGTTGCAATCTATCCTTATAGCTCCCTGTACTAACCACATATTTGAACACAATCTCTGTAACCAAACTGCATCCTTGCTTGCATGAGTGGCTGCCATGTATTCTGCCTCTGTGGTTGATAGTGCCACTATCGATTGTTTCGTACTCATCCAATTGATTGTACCTCCAAATAGGTTAAACACATACCCACTTGTTGTTAGGTAAACTTGACTCAGGATAGAGTCAAAAGTTGACGAGGTTAAATAGTGATGGTTTTGGGGCACATGGTATTGTACACCCATGGTATTCTGCCCGTGGTATTATATGTAATGGAGCCTATAAAAGGCTGGAAGGACTTCATTGTAATGCATGGCCTGAAGGTGAGCGGTGAAGGCTCACTTGGCCGGATTGGCCAGGGTTTTGGCCAAGGATAATGAAATTTCATTATGATTGGGTTTTTCCCCGGATTTGGGGTTTTCCCGGATAAACATGTGTATTATGTGTTTATGGTTATTGCTGGTTAATTTTATATTTATTCCTCTCAGTAATTATTTATGTTATGCAGTAAATTTCTTAACAATTGGTATCGGAGCCA
>APFE030173187.1:10586-32277 GCA_000404065.3 Pinus taeda | reverse complement strand
ACAAAAAGCTCTAAGAGGTTGCTTAAGTACATATAGTACACCTTCACTTCATCAGCTTATGAGCCCCGGGTTGACAATTAATGACATCAATTTAGGAACACTAAATTGACTAAACAGTGCATATAGAGAAAAGGGCCAAAGTCACCTCCGTTTCGCGAAATTTCGATTCGCAACTTTCTCCAAGTGGGCTTGCTCATCTACACTTCAATTTTTTTGGCAACTAAGGCAAAGTTTAAAGAGTTTGGCTTCTATCCAAGTGGCAAAGGAAGGCAAACGGTCACCCAAAGCAATTTGTCATTTTTGTAACGCTGCACTTGTAGCTAATGGTTGGCTTTCCATCTCCATTTTGTAATGATTCGAGAAAGTCCCCAACCCTTGGTCGTTCTATCTCCTCATGGCATGTTCTACTTATTGTATGAAAACCATTTGCAAAGGATTGGTTGGCTTGTAATTTCTGGGAGACTGTGGGAAAGAAACTCTGTTTCTTCATTGTATATTTTGACAGAGGACTAATGAAAGGCAGCGGCTCTGCTTCATGAGATTCATGTGGTTGTGAGTGTAGCAAATGTGTCTCTTATGTTTCATATGTATTTCGTTATGTTTCACAGTTCATTTCATATTCATTTCCAGTGAAATTTTCTAAGTTAGTTAGATAAGGTAGAATTCATTTTTATTGCTCTGCCTGTGGGAAAATTTCATGTTCAGTGTTCTTCTTCTGTTGAAAAGGATTCATGCACTTATGCCCTTTTCACCCTCCTAAACAATCTCTCCATTCCGCGTTATTTCAAACTAAATTGCTAGACTTTCTACCTGTCTTGCCTCACGAAGTAATCTATGCCTTTGTTTTAAATTCTTTGTTCATTGTTGTTCGTTTGGTCCCATACCATCCCAGAAACTCAGTCATTCATAAAAAATTGCTTTTTGTATCCATATTTACTTACTAGACTAAGATCAATATTTCACTGTAAGTCATCTCAGACCGTTTCGTTTACTTATTCACTTAGCGTAACACAGAGAGAGCCCTCTCCTGTTCTGGTAGGGCTAGCTACCAGACTGAGTGTGGTTTGTGGTTACCTTGAATTTTGCCTTCCTTCAGCCTAAGGTAGATTTAGGTGCTAACAGTAGGGATGTGGTGTTTCATGAAATGCAGATGAAGTTGATAAAATGAATAATACTTGTGTGTGGCATGATACCGATGAATAGATACATGTTCAAGAGAAATAAAATTTAAGAAATCATGAAACTCCCAAAGGAAGAGAATAATAAAAAAGTAGGAAAACGCCAAGAAGGTCTCACATCAATTTCATAAACCTATAAGATATAAAGATTATGCATTGATCTATCATGTAATTAATGTTGTAAGACCCTCAAGTTATGAAGAAGCTAAAGAATATAAAGAATGATGAGATGCAACGAATGAAGAATATAACTCTATAATGAAGAGTGACATATGGGATGTAATAGCCCCAGGTTAAAAGTTCATGTAATAAAGTTAATAAAGGAAAAATAAGACCAAGGTCATTAGACATGTATTCCAAGTGAATGTTGGGAAAAACATCCTAGTGGGTATTCATTTGGTTTATTATGACTAAGGGGAAATTGGTGAAGGCATTAGAAAAGGATTTGAAAAGGCAAGAGGCATTAATTGGCTTTTTATTTATGAAATAAAGGAAAATAGGAGAAAAGGAAGGTGGAAGGTCACAGGTTACATGTGAGGAGGAAATTGAAGAAAATAGAGGCCTAATTAATAAGTTAGTTGGTTTTCGCTCAGATGGTCCATCTTCCATGATGGGTATAAAGAAGCATTAGATGCAAATGGTGCTTCATTTCATTTTCCAAAGTTTCAATATATTTACAAATTTGGAAAAAACATTTGTTCATGGCTTGGGAAATCAACAAAACGACATGGAGAATTGAAAGATCTAATGGAATCATTTCAAGTCACTATGCTATAGGTCTTAAAAATTTATCAAATTAGATGAATTTCTAGAGGTATTATCATGGAAAGACATGCTAAACTCATGTCTACTTTGTTAAAATATTACGATTTAGGGGAGAAAAAAATTTATGGGTTGGGAACAATATTTAAAGTGCAATTTTTCATCCTTCTACTTGCAGATGTGCTAATTGAATTAAATAAGTTGAATCGGGAGTTTCAAAAGGATCATGTTTCCATTGCTCTATATATTTCTATCAACATGCTTCACAAATGATTTTTAGGAAGCAGTTTTGGGGTAGGTGAAATCCACATATCCTCTTTTCTGATTAAAGCATGAGGGGAAACCCTTGAATTTGTTGATAACACATGTATGGTGCATTTACATCCATTGATCTTTCAAAGTTTGTCGAAGATAGAAACATCAAGGATAGTAGATGATTTTATTCTTTTGGTAAAATGTTTTGTTATGAAGGTGATTGAATATATAGATAGGAGGTTCACATATTTACCTATATTTAATTTTTCTAAGTTTTTGAGTCCTCGACATTATTATGAACAGTTGAATGATAGACACTCTCAAACTAAAAGATGCTTAAAGTGTTGATGTGAAAATTTTCGTGTTGGGGAATCACCTATTGTGGATACTGCTAGATATTTGGGTGAATTAAATTAACTTATTTATATTATTCCTAAATTGTACCTAAAAAAACATATGTTTCGTGTTGAAAAAATGTAGCAAGAAAGTCCCAATTTGACTTTATCCTTAACCAGATTGAGTAAATCATATTTCCACATCAGCAGGAGAACTTGGAGGCAGTTAACAAATGTCACATGGCTCTTGTCACTTAGTTAGCTCAGTAGATTCGAGTTAGAGTGCTTGGAGCTAAGATATACATGTGTGATTGCTAAATTTTAGCAATCTAACTCACTTACTTTCAGTTGTGTTCAGTTAGTTGACCTCTAACTATTGTTGCAGTCAGTTGAAGGTCAGTTGTGTTATGGGAAAACAATTTAACTCAGAGATCTATTAGTTAATTGATCAATCATCCCAATATATATAGTGCATGTAAGGAATTTGAATTCCTCATCTAGAGTGTAGATGACAAGGCAGTGTAACACGAGTTGTATACTAGTTTGAGTGTACAGGTGTTGCATGAGTAAGGAGATCCATCCTTGGGAATTGCACAAGAAAATAGGAGGAAATTCCTATCTTTTAGGATCCAATTTCCTGAAGGATTGCGAAAGGAAATAGGAGGTTGATGGAGGCATAAAGTGTTTAAGTGTTGGCCAAAGGTTCTTAGTCAGTAGGAGAAAAAGTATTCATTTGTAGGTTGTGCTCAGAGCTGGAGCAAGAAATTGTAATAGTTTCTCTATCCAACTGATTAATGGAAAAAGGCTTGAATGATTTTTTCGAATTGGATTCCCCTAGAAATCACCATGTATTTGTGATTTTTTTGTTTCATGTCGATGCATGTTATTCTAAATTGTGATTTTCATTTCGAAGATTAGTAGACTAGAATTGTGTCTCTTGTTTTTAGGTTGAAATCTTGCGTTTTAATTTATATGAAATTTCTACACGGTATCAGATCCCTAAAATCACATTAGAACCATTATTTCGAACTTTTCTTCAGGAATTTCGAAGTCGCAAGTTCAGTGAAACATTTTTTCTTCAGATTTCTAAGAATGACTTTCAACAGACTGAGATTAGAGTATGCCATGGAGGGAAGCTCGAATTTCATATCCTGAAAAAACCTCATGGAAGCGGTGCTTGATGATAATGGTGTGTTAGAATCTATTAAAACTGACATTTTAAAACCACAGCAGTCCCATGCACAACAATTAGCCTAATGGAAAAAATGATGTTGCTAAAGTTAGGAGGATCATCCTAAAAGGTGTGAGAGACCATATGGTCTCAAATCTCCATGTAAAAGAGACACCATTTTCTATGTGGAGGGTACTAACTGAGCTATTCAAAAAAAATAGTGACCATAGAAAATTGGCCTTGAAAGACAAACTTTGAAACATTAGGATGCAGAAAAATGACACTATTTTGCAGTATCTCTCCAGGTTTACACAAGTTTAGGATGTGCTTGCACGGGTTGGGGTGAATGTGCCAGCAAATGACATTGTGAGCCTAGGTATTTTAGGCCTTCCAAAATCTTGGCACAATTACCAGGAATCTATGAATGGAAGGGAAAAATTACCGAATTTGGAAAGGTTTTTGTCTTATTTGGTTCAAGAATAATTCACGATAAATATTAGAGATGAAGTAAAATTCAAAGAAGAGGAAGAGGAATTTTCTCTAGTTGGAAAAGGAAGCAAGGAAAAGGAAAATAATTCCCAAGGTGGGGTTGAGTCCAACCAAAATAATGGAAAGAAGAAGGATCTAAGTAAGATAAGATGTACCATATGAATATTGAATTGGTGGATGACATGAGGTATAGTTCTATAAGAATTGGTACTGTAACCTTCAAGAGGGAGTTTGGCTCTCATCTTCCCCTCAAATATGTTATGTTTGTACCTAGGATGAAGAAGAACTTGATCTTTGTAGAAATTTTGGAGGATAGATGTTATGATATTATTTTCAGTAAGGGAAAAGCCTTCTTTAAACATGTAGCTATCAGGAAAGTGAAGGCGATTGGAATTAGAGTGATAAACCTCTTCAAACAAGAGGTATATTTTTCCATGCATGGAGCTATACCTCCATGAGTGAGGTGGGGTGATGTAGATCCTTAGTCATAAAATTGTAAAAATTTAGGGAGGGTCCATTAAGGTGTTCTCCTCATGGATCATTATCTTGCTATAAGGGTTCACAATATTCAATAGCAAGAGGATTAGTGTCAGGTAGATACTTAGGAGTGCAGAAAAGTGTTGACAATATAGTAGGAAGCTCAGTAGTAGAGTCAACATCAACACAATTTTTCCAATAAACATTTGCAAACAAAGCTGATTCAATGTTTTTCTTGTGCTTCTCGCAGCAACAATAACCGTGAGAGGTAGTGGTACAGTACATTCCATAGGTGTTGGATAGGGGTGGTACAAAATCCGTTTCTTGCTAAGAGGGAGTGTTGAAAAAAATGTTGCAAGAAAATCTCAATTTGACTTTAACCTTAGACAAATTGAGTAAATCGAATTTCCACATCAGCAAGATAACTTGGAGGAATTTAACTAGTGTGACATGGCTCTTGTCACTTAGCTCAGTAAATTTAATTTAGAGGGCTTGGAGTATAGTTATGCATGTGTGATTGCTAAATTTTAGCAATCTAATTCAGTTATTTTCGATTATGTTAAGTTAACTAACCTCTAACTATTGTTGGAGTCGGTTGAAGGTCAGTTGTGTAGTGGGATAACAGTCTAACTCAGAGATCTATTAGATAACTGATCATTCACCCCAAAATAGCTAGTGCATGTAAGGAATTTAAATTCATCATCTAAGTGTAGATGACAAGGCAGTGTACCATGAGTTGTATACTAGTTTGATTGTATAGGTGTTGCATGAGTAGGGAGATCCATCCTTGTAAATTGTGTAAGAAAATAGGCAGAAATTCTTATATTTTAAGAGTTAATTTCCTCAAGGATTGCACAAGGAAATAAGAGGCTAATGGAGGCATAACGTGGCTAAGTGTTGGCTAGAGGTCCTCAGTCAGTAGGAGAACAATTATTCTTTTGTAGGTTGTGCTGAGAGCTCGAGAAAGCAATTGTAATAGTTTCTCTATTCAACTAATTAATGAAAAAAGGCTTGAGTGGTTTTTTCTAGTTGGGTTCCCCTAGAAATCATTGTGTATTTGTTGTTTTTCTTATTGCATGTTGTTCTATATTGTGCTTTCCATTCCGCAGCTCTGTAAAGTAGAATTGTGTCTCTTGTTTTCAAGTTGAAACCTTAAGCAGTTGTAATTTCTATCAAATTTCTACATTTGGAGCATGGGATTTATGTGGAGATGAAACTTAATGGTTTGAAGGCTTTCCATATTCGATGCAATTATGACAAACAATTCTTGTTATTCCAGCAAACACAACAATTTGTGAAAGAGGCTTCTCAAAATTAAATACGGTTAAAAGGAATGAGAGATCAAGACTTTCATTGGAGACACTATACATGTTGAAGTTACTCTCTTAGTGCACCTCATGCTATAAATGAGGTATATTAGAATGATATTTATGATGTATGGAAACAAATGAAAAGTAGAAAGCCTTTGCCATTGGGAAAATAGAACGAAATTTTCAATGAAGTTCAACTATTTTTTATGATCATCTAATGAATGAAAGAAACATTTTCTTAGTTGTTTTTTAAATAAAATTTGAGAAAATCCTTTCCTTATTTATTAGCTTTATTGAAACTTTAGAGTATTTGGATGTAACCATGATCTAATTTTTGGAAGATGTAGAGGTTTATATTGGCATTGCTTTATTTATGCATTTTTAATGAAGGGTTTATTTACTTTACACTTTCAATTGAAGTACAATTTTTTTTAACCTTTCATCCATGAAGGGTTAGATGAATATATACCCTTCCAACGGAAATTAATACCAATTATTCTCACACACACACACACACACACATATTTAAAACATTAATATTCATTAAAAAAAAGAGTTAACATTTAAAAATAAATATTTTGAGTAAAACTTTAAATTGTATATTAAAATAGTATTTAACTTTATATAAGAAAATGAAAGTTAAATGATACATGATTTAGATGTTCCAAACGTATTAAAATCTAACCTATTTTTAAATTTTAAACAAAACTTAAAACTAATTTTAATTACAATAATATTAAAAAGAATTAAAATTCATAATCATATTAAATAAAAAAAAAATGGCTTAATCTAATTTATAGATGAAAATAAATTTCTGTTTAATTTTAACAAAAAAAATATCAGATATAGATTTTTAAAACTTGAATTTAATTGTTTAATTTGTTAAAATTTTAGTAAATTTTTTAAAGTACTGAATTTATTATACATTTAAAAATATATTTTAAACAATAAAAATTTATATTCTTACTTAAAATTTTACGACAATTCCAATAAATAAAAACGTTATTTCATTTATAAATTATAAATTAGAGTAAGCTAAAAAAAATTACTCTCCTTTAGTTCCCTATGAAACTAATAGTAACTAATAACCAAAGATTCCTCACTTCCCAATAACATTTAGGGGAAATTAACCCCTTAAAAATTAATATCTTCTAACGTCATCAAAAGTCCATCTATGAATTAATATCCGAACCTCAGATGTTCCCTCTCTGCATAAATATCGCAACCATAAAGAAAAAGTGAACCCAAATTTACGTGGGCCCTCGCTGGTTGTAAAACATTGAAAATCATGGAAATGGGAACAAATTAGCTATGTAAGACTCTGAATACAGCTCTTCGTAATTCAATTTGGTCCAAGAATTCATGAGCGGTTCTTGTCGATACAAATGGCCGCTGCCTGATTGGATACGCAAACAAATTGCCAGCATCTGATTTGACAACTTTTGAAAGAGAACCGCTACGGTTACCTTTCAATTCTCCACACAAACGCTCACCATGTCGCTGACTCGTGGCAAGAAGAAAACAGAGGCTAACGGGTGTAGTGTAACTTTGGAAGTTTATTCTCTCCGATTACCACCGTTACTGTCACGCTCCCAGGGTTATGGTAGTGTTTTAATTGTATTTGGTGAAGTGCGGTATTAACGAACACTTTTTTTTCACCAATATTTATATTTATGAATTATCCCTAATTATTAATCTATTTAGTTTGTTTTTAGCAACTAAATATTATTATGTTTGTTTTTTGAAATTAGAAATGAATAACATGTTAAACAATCGACCTCTTAATGCACATCAAGCGGAGAGTGTTACTGTAAAATTGGGTCCACTGTCAAAGTGGATGACGATCCCATCAAAGTCGCAAGCATTTTCATAGACTCTACCTAGATGCAGATATTCTTCATGCACATTTAACTCTGTATAGTCCTCCCGAATTTATTCAGAAATGCAGAATTTTATTACATTTTTGCTGCAATTTCCAAACATCGCTAATTTCAGTGCAATCTGTGAGCATTTTCACAGGCTATAAGTAAATGCCGATGTTTGTCATACACATTGAACTCTATATAATCCTTTTGAATTCAATAAGAAATGCAGGATTTTGTTACTGCAATTTCCAAATATTTCACATTTCGTTTCAGTGTAATATGCACTTTTCTGGTAATCTGAAGAGGCAATCTAGTGAATCGTAATATATCGGACTGTAAATAAAATAGCATTTATGAGGATTTGAGGATTTGAGAACAATTTGAAAAAATCATACAAGCTTCATGAATAAATAGGTTCACCTTATGAAAACTAGTTGTTGGAGATTAGTTAAACATGTAACTAGAAATACTAAATAGTTAAAAATGAATTATTTAATAAATCTAGTTATAAATTATTTAATATTTTAAATTAGATATAAATTGTAATATATAGTTAAGCAAATTAATAAGTGGGGATAAGAACAAGTCCTTAATAAAAATAGTTGCTAGGAGATAATATTAGATCACAATAAAGTTTTAAGGGGTTGAGAATAAGTTATAAGTATTAATAAAATAGTTATATAGTTTTAAATAATAATCCGGTAATAGGATTTAGTTCCAACATATTAAAACAAATATGGTAAAGAGATTAAGAGAAAGTTTCAAAATATAAATCCAAAAAAAATAGAAAGGAATTATTTAATATTTTAAATCTAGTTATAAATTATTTAATATTCTAAATTTGTTATAAATTCTATTTAATATTATAAATTTAGTTATAAATTGGTTTTAGGAGCCAATAATAGTAATATATAGTTAAGCAAATTAATAAGGGGATAAGAATAAGCTCTTAATAAAAATAGTTGTTAGGAGATAATATTAGATCATAATAAAGTTTTAAGGGGTTGAGAATAAGTTATAAGTATTAATAAAATAGTTTATATAATTTTAATATAATAATCTGGTAATAGGGTTTAGTTCCAACCTATTAAAACTAAGAGGGTAAAGAGAGGTTAAGAGAAGCTTTGAGAATATTTTACAAGCCGGATTGAAATTATTTACTATTATAAATGTTAGTTATAAATTAACATTTAGGAGAACGAGTAATATATATCATTAAGAATACTCCATAAATTAATAAGGGGATTAAGAATAAGTTATAAAAACAATGGTTAAGAGTTTATTAATAATATTAAAATTCTAATAAGGTTTAGATCCAAAATAATATATACTATAAACAGCAAGGTAAAGGGAGGTTAAGAGTAGGATTCAAAATATTATATGTTAATGAAATAATTAGGAGCAGTAATATATTATAAAGGGATCACAAAATGAATTAAAACAAATAAAAATGCATAATATAAGTTATAAATATATAAAGAAAATGAGAAGAGGTAATTTACTTTAATATAAAGTACTAAGGGATTCAGGGTAGATACCTTCAATAAAATCGAGGTTTTTTTAAAGTGATTCAAACGAATTCAAGAATTGATTGGTGAAGCTATGCAACTATGGAGCTAGGGTTTGGACTCTGCCTTCGCTACCCAATGCTTTCGTTGTCAGATTCAAGCTCAGGAAATGGCTGTTGGGAGGAAAGAACACAACGGCGAATCCTCAGGATTGAAGGACAGAGGCTGCCACCCATAAGGGCTTCGTATTCCACAAGATTGAGCGCGACCGCGCGAGATTTGGTGTTGAGCCCAGACGAGCCAGATTTGGTGTAGTGGATAAGAGACGAGGGAGGATTTGTCCACGAGGGTTTGAAGCTGGAAAGTGACGGTTCTTCAAGCTTAGGCCTGGTATCTTCAAAAGCTATATCCGCAGGTTCAAAGATATTATCACTGCCGCGCCATATTCCCTTGGCCCTGCCGCCTCTCGATGCAGGTCCAAATCAAACCGATGTTATTATTCTCTGTCTCGCAGAGGTTGTGCCCAATAGGGCGGCAAACACTCTTCATCTACAGGTCGTTAGAAACTTCGCAGTGAGGATGAGGACGGCGCCTAGCCTCGAAGGACTTTTGCAGGCAGCCAAGATTTCAGATGCTTTGACAGGCAACAAATCAAACTTCGAGGGTTCCAAACTAACCCTGCATCCCAATAGCTCATGGATCCAGCACAACGTTGCCAGGAACCCACACGCAATATCTGTCATGGAGCAAGGCTGGGATTTTTCTAGCCAGCCCCGGCAGCCCAATAGTCCATTGTTCCAAAGGACCACCACAGAGTTCATCAGTCAGCAAAGCCCTAGCTCCAAGGGAAACATCATCAAAAAAGAATTGTCTAGGAGCTTCCAAAGCACTAGTAGCCTCTCGTCTCATTTTTGCAAAGGAAAGCAACAGTCTGAACACTCTGCCTCGTTCCAGATCTAGATTATGCTCGTTTCTGGAAAAACTCTGCTACAATGGGTAAGCTCTTTGGATCTAGTGTAGGACCTCAAGCAAACCCTGGAATTTAGGTTGGGGATTCCCTTTACATTTCAACGACTCCTCCATGAAGGTAAACAGCTTGAGGATATTTATCACCTTTCTTTTTACAACATTAAGAGAAATGCCTCCATCATTTTTACCATTCGCTTGAGAGGGGGAGCTACTGGACAGTCATCTTCAGTTGCGGCTTTTTCATACAAAGATGTTGTCCATGCTCAGTCGCCCAAGAAAACAGCTCCACCAGCTCAGGCTCCCAAACCGTTTTTAGTGGACAAACTAGAGGAAACCCCTTCCATTGAAATAATGCATCCAACACTGGATGAGAAAATCCAAAAGTTTGCAGAGCATGCCATTATTTGCAGGTTCAATGGGCTATGGCCACGCACAACAGATCTCTACTAATGGATTCACTCTAACTGGACCAACAACTGCAAGGTTCTCCTCTACTCAAAGGGTTTCTTCATTGTAGTGTTTGCTTTCAGTGAGGACTACCAAAAAGCATTAACTGAAGGCCCATGGTTCTGGGGCTCAGCAAGTTTATTTCTCACCCCTTGGTTTCCAAATTTCGATCCCTCTACAACAATCATCACCAAGCTCCCCATCTGGGTCAGAGTTCCTAATCTCCCGGTGCATATATGGCACTTTGTTGTATTCCAAGGCATCGACAATACTCTAGGCCACTTTCTAGCCACAGACACCTCTAGAGGGGATAAGGGCATGTACACCTTCGCCAGAATCTGTGCAGAAATAGACATGAGCAAAGGTCTACCTGATCAGATTAATCTCAAAATTGGAGACTTCCATTGGACTTAGACCCTGGATTACGAGAACACAGCCTTTTGCTGCCGAAATTGCCATCACATAGGGCACCTTCAAAGCTCTTGTCCCTTGATGCCTGCCCAAAAGAAGAAAGCCAATCCTAAGCTGAAATCCAAAAGCTGGAAACCTCATGATCCTCCCCCCATGGATGATTTTGATTCCAGCTCAGATGAAGAGGAAGGGGATGCGGAAGGAATGGTCGCAATGCGGGCATAGGATCCACCCTCGACTGGTCCTGAGGATTCTACTATCCCACCAAACTCACAGAAAAGAACTCATGGGTCATCTCCCTCGGATTCAGACAAGGAGACCTCTCCGTCAGCCCAGCTCAGTCTGCAAATCATTCCAGCTCAGCAGAGTAATCTTGGTTGGGTCACAGTTGGTAAAAAGAAAGGAAAAAAATGTCGAATAGTTGATTCTGCCCATGTTGGGTAGAATCCTTTGTTCTGCTCTTGTTTCTCTGTTCTTCTTGTTACTTCTTGCTCAACACTGCTCTCTTCTTGCTTTCTCTTAGGGGCCAATGTGGATAGTCTATCCTTTATGGCTACCTGCTTTCTTGTTTCTCTTGGTTGTAACTTCATATTGTACAATACGTCCTCTTAATAGAATTAGTTTTTACTGAGAAAAAAAAATATAAAGTACTAAGTAGCTTGAGAATTTATTAAAATTAATTTAACAAATAATAAGATAAAAATATATAAATAGGGGGAGGAGGGAAAAAAGAAAATCTTATGATTAAGATTTTCATTCAGTTTTTAAAATTGAAAATTCAAATTTTACTGCTTTCCTTCATTTGTAAAAAATATAGGGTTTGTAACTATCTAGAGCTTATATTTGGAGAATTTCCCAATCTTAGTGAAACCAATCTCAGGAGAACTTTTTTGTTTGCAATTTTGAACTTAGATCTTGTTTATTGCTTGCAAAAAGGGTATAGGAGAAGATGCACATTCCTAATGAATACTTTGTGCTCATTCATAAATGACTATGGTTTAGGATTAGACGCTCCTCAGTGAATACAACATTTCCAAGGGATTTAATTTTTTTAATAGATTTTTCTCTGGCAGAGCTGAGGGCTTTTCGACTTGAGAGGAAGCTCTGAAGCACTAGGGTTTTGAAGAGGGGGTGACAGGAACAAGCTGGTAAACAATGGAGGGGCTTGGAGGAGGGAGCTCCAATCCCTCCTACAATATCGTGGTTTCAAATAGAAGCAAAGAGGTGAGTCTGAGCAATTCTCGGAAAACAACGGAGACAGAGACAAAGATGATGGCCTCCCGCCGTTAACAAAATATCTCTGTCGAAATGACCCGCGTCCGGACGAACTTTATGGTTGACTTTATTGTTTGTACGCTCCTTGAAAATGGTTTTAGGGTTTCTAGAAAGGTCTTGACCGGTTGCCGCCCACACTTGCCGGTTCTCTTCACACCAACCCGACTTTTGCCAACTCTTACTCCGTCATTTCGTCATTTTCGTTGTTCTGCCGCGCCGAAAGCTTGCTCTGTCTGTGGGGGAACTCTGGTTCTCTATTGCTCTGGTTCAAATACCGACTCTGTGGCTATCTCTGGTCTTCGACAGTTATGGGAGGTGAGATCTTGACGGCCCGTGAAGGCACATTTGGCTCTGCACGATAACAACCTGTTAACTGTATGTTTGTCTGATTATTTTTTTTTATGTCAATATTGTTCCAATCTGGTTAATCGATGATTTCATTCCATGACAGGTCTTTTCTCCAAGTTCTGTGCTTCGTCCCTACTGTACAGGTAAGGAATGGTTCCTTGTTATCGTATTTCCGCCCTTCTCCTTCAGATTCTAACCACCTCTGCCACTGGTCTTTTAGGGTTTTGTTCTTGTATTGGTATTCTTCTCGGCTCCCAGGGTTTCTGGTAAGACTTCTGGTCCCCTCCGGTTTTTCTTTCAACTTTAAACACTTATATATATAATTATACAGGCCTCTAACCCGTTTTGGTTTGGTTGCAGGTGAGTCCAGGTGGTTGACCCGTGCTCGAGGTGTTCCTCGCTCACTGAACAGCTCCTCCTCTCGGCTCTTACGGGTAGCATCTTCACATATATGACAGTAGTTATTTGTAGGTTGATTCTGGTTCTAGGGTAGTTCGCCTTTGCTGTCGAACAATAGGATGCTCTGTTTTCTGTGTAATGATTTCTCTTTGGCTCTGTTCGTAGCCTCGTCCTTACTTCTGTAACATTATTGTTGGACTCTTTTTGTTCAAACCCTTGTTGGTTTTTTTTTTTAAGGGCTTTTAAGCCATCGCACTGTATCGAGTTGTCTGGTTATGTTTTTAAAGGTTCAGGGTTTCGAACCCTCCTCCTGTCACTTTCTGTTGCTCAGCTATTTAAAACCCTAGGGTTTATCCAAACCCTTATCTGTTGGTCCCGTTGATGGCTATGGTTGTAACTGTTTTGGCTTCTGGTTGTATATATGTTGTTCGAAACTCTATTCCGTTGATGGCTATGGCTGTAGCTGATTTGACTTCTAATTATACATATGTTACTCGAAACTCTGTTCGAATCTCTGACTTTTTAATGGAAATTTCATTCGGCAAGGAAAAATGAATGTTTTGGGTTGTGTTAATTTTGATTAACAATGTATGAAAGGGACATTTCAATTGCATATGTATTCATTCCGGCATTAGCTACATTTTCAATTGCAACATATAACTAGGTTTCGTTTTACCTGGAATTGTGAATGTTTGCCGAACCCTCGTTCTATCTGTCTTTGATATTTAAATGTTGGCTCTGCACTATGCGTTAGCCTCGCTCTAGTTGTAAATTATCTGCATTGGCATTCTCATTCTCTTGCCTGTAGGTGGTAGTTGCAACTCTGTGCTGTTCGTTCTTCTTGTTCGGTTCTTCCCATTGGTCCTCTGTTTTGCTATTCTCACTTCAATTATTACACAGAAATTTATTATAATGCATGCACATTAGTATTATAGTGATGATATAATATCATTTGAGATTGAATGATGAAAAATATTTAATTTGTAGAATGACTGTTTATCTTTCCTTTTTCTGTTTGAGGAATCCCCCTCAATGTTTGTCGTTTCTCTTTTAATACATCTGAAACAATACAGTTTCGTTTATATTTCTACTTGAAAAAGAAACAACTCATGACTCCAATCGACCTGCTCCTAATGTCTTATGACAAAATAAAATAATTAAAATAACGTAAAATAACTGAGAAGCCTACACCTGTCCAGCTATACATATATGATTGCCTCTTTGTGAGACTGTCAGCCAACTTCCGTCTCCTCAGAGCTGGATGCTCCTGCATCAAAAGACAACGGGTACTCACAAGCCGGGCAGCAGCATTTCCCATGAAATGGAAGGGACCCACAAGGAAACTAGGAGGGAAACGAATCCTAGCAACAGTAGTCAGAGAACTAAGAAGATGTCTGTGACAGGACCCTGCAAGCCCAAGGCCAATATTAAACCTTGGGTGGTCTTAAATGATCCTGCACTACACGTGCACAGAGATTAGATGGCGACTTATGCGATCATTTGTAAGTTCATGGGTATATGGCCCACAGAGAAAGCATTGAAAACATGGATAAGAAACAATTGAAAACCGAAGGGAGAAATAAATCTACATCTTGGATCCAAGGGTTTCTTTATAATGGTTTTCACTAACCTAGAGGACAAAGACAAAGTTTTCAAAGGAGGACCCTACTTCTATGCTGTCGCAGGCATTTACATGCGACATTGGGTGATGAACTTTGTTCCGGAGTAAGAAACATTCACATCGGTCCCGGTATTGATTAGATTATACTCCTTATCACTAGATTATTGGATGTCAGAATATTTAAAAGCTATAGGTAACAAATTATGGCATTTTATAAAGATATCAGAGGTGACTCTATGAGGGAAATATACTCCTTTTCTCGCATATGTGTAGAGATGGACTTATTAGGAGCACTCCCGGATGAAGTCATCGTAGAAGTTTATGATGAGGAATGGGTACAGGTACTTGACTACGAACACATCCCATTCAGATGCCGTAAATTTCATGAACATGGACACCTCTTCAGAGACTGCCCACTAAACGAAAAGGAGGAACACCCAAAAACCAACAAAGGAAAAGACCCTGAAGGTTTCACCAAAGTGGGAGGCAGAGGGAAAGGAGGGACAAAAAGGTCTCAGAAGAAATCTAGTGAAAGCAAGTTACCAAGTAACAACAGTTTTGAAATTTTAGAAGAAGAAGGAAAAGAAAACGGAATGCACAAGAACCCAGAGGACTATCAAAGAGAGAAGGAAAAAGAGGACAACATGGAAATCATACAGGAAGACAATGAACAAAAGGGGGACCCACCGAGCACTATGGAACTTGGAAGGGACCATGAGATGACCCCAAGCGAAGTAGGCATGGAGGACCAAGACCTACAGGAGATCCTTGAGAGGGAGAACCTTGAACTAGAAAAGTTTTTAGAGCAGGGAATCAACAAAGGTATTGACTCTCTACCACAAGAGGAGTTTGATATAGTACAACAACTATTCCTCAACGGGTCTCACACAAAGGCTATAGGAGTCAAAAGGAGCCACGACAGGCAGGAGAAAAAAGGGGTTAAATCAATGGGGATAATATTAGGACATTCCAACAAAAACCCAGGCAAGAAAAGAGGAATGAAGAGATAGAATGAACTACTAATAGAGTGTGGAAAACTCATGATTAATTCAGGTAAGATGAAATATCTCACCAGTTACTCCTTCACAAACCCATCATTATGAAGCTTACAACCTAGAACATTAGAGGACTAGGGAGTAAAAGAAAACAAAGAAATCTCAATAACAGAATAAAAGAAGAAAAACCAAATATGGTGTTTATATATGGAACAAAATGCTCAGTAGATAAAATTAGAGATAAGCATAGCAAATGGCTAATTAAGTATGAGTATTTAGAAGTCAAAGCATATAAATTAGTTGGAGGAATTCTCACTCTATGGAATCCTCAAAAATTTGGGATCTTGGATGCTGAGGCATCCAGAAACCACCTTTCATTGGTTATCCAACCTGTGGGGGACAAGGATTGTTACATGATCACTAATGTCTATGTTCCTCAACTACTGGAAGATAAACTTAGTCTCCTCACCTCTCTAGAGGGACTGAGAGAAAGACACTCTGCAATGCCCTGGATACTGGGGGGGGACTTCAATATGATCAAATCTCTCACAGAGAAAAAAGGAGGAACTAGAACACTTGGTAGAGACTCAATAGCCTTCCAAAACTTCCTTAACAATATGAGATTGGTGGATATGGATACAATAAATGGAATTTTCACACAGAACAACAAAAGAGGTGGAGCTTCCCAAGTAGCCTCAACATTAGAAAGATTCATAATCTCAGAGGATATCCTTCTCACCGGTCGTATCATGAAAGCTTTCATACTCCCTTTTGGAGGCTCGGACCACTGGCCTATCCAACGGGAAGCTTCCTTTATTAGAACCCCAAGGAACAGACCCTTCAGGTTTGAAAATGTATGGCTCACTCACCCTGATTTCATCACTAACATTGGAAATTGGTGGACTGAAGAAATACCCACCCAAGGTACAAAAATGTTCCTCCTGCATCATAGACTCAAACACATCAAGAGAAAGCTTAAAGAATGGAACAAAAAAGAGTTTGGCAACATCTTTAAAGCCAAAGGAGAAGTGGAAAATAAATTACAGGAAATTAACCAAATTATCATCACAGAAGGCTTCACAGAGGAAAGGAAAATGCAATCGGACTCACTTCAACAAGAATGGGATAATAGATGCCAGCAGGAGGAAATCTTCTGGAGGTAGAAATCCAGAGTGCAATGGATTAAGGAAGGGGAGAGAAATAGTAGGTTCTTCCACAAGTCTACCATGGTACACAGGGCTCATAACATGATAAAAAAACTTACAGATCCCCAAGGGATAGAACAAGATACTCATAAGGAAATGGAAGCTATACTGGTTCAACATTTTCAAAGTATTGTAGAGGAGACCATGGCTAACAGATATCAATTCACTAAAAGATTTACTCAGCATATTCCAAAACCGGTAACCAAGGAAGACAATTATAATCTCAATAGGCTAGTGACAGAGGGAGAAGTCAATGAAGTAATCAACGAGATGCATAATGGGAAAGCTCCGGGCTCAAATGGTTTCAATGTTGACTTCTTCAAAACATGTTGGGAAATAGTCAAACATGACATTCTGGATGTTGTGGAGGACTCGAGAAAATATAAAATTGTTCTAAGAGCACTTAATGAATCCTTCATTGCCTTAATCCCTAAACAGGAAAAAGCCGTTACTCCAGGCAGAATCAGACCCATAGCTTTATGCAACATGGTGTTCAAAATCATCTCCAAAGTAATTGCCAATAGACTCAAACCCCTTCTTCCAACACTTGTGTCGGAGGAACAGATTGGATACGTGGAAGGTAGGCAAATTCTCAATGATATCATTCAAGCTCATGAAGTGGTGCATTCCCTCAAGACCAATAAGTAAGCAAGCATGATAATACAGCTGGACATAGCGAAAGCTTATGATAAACTAAGTTGGTCTTCCATCAGGGAAGTTCTTAAAGCATATGGATTTGACTACAACTGGATAAGATGGGTCATGGCTCTTGTTACCACTGCCAGTTGTTCTATTATTCTTAATGGCTCCCCTTCCAAAACCTTCAGGCCATCAAGAGGTCTTAGGCAAGGTGATCCTCTCTTCCCTTTCCTCTTCATTCTCATGATGGAAGGATTGGGCAGAGCAATCACTTTAGCCAAGGAGGAAGGAAGAATCCAAGGACTTAGGCTCACCCAGAATGGGGATATTCTGACCCATCAACAATTTTTGGATGACACTATGCTACAAGGCACACCCACAGTCAAGAAAGCCAAAGCTTTCAAACAAATCCTGCATGAGTTTGCACTGGCTGCTGCTACTGAGGTAAGCCTCACAAAATCTAAAGTTTTCTTTTTCAATACTGATATTTCAATTCAAAGAAATCTCTCCAGAATCCTAGGATTTCAAAGAGAGCTTCTGCCTTCAAAATATCTGGGAATTCCCCTCACTGACAAACTGTTGAGCAAGGACATCTGGGAGTCTGTAACGAACAAATTGAAGGATAGAGTTAGCAAGTGGACAAGCAGATCTTTGAATTTAGTAGGGAGGCTAGTCCTCACTAAGGCAGTACTCCAAACCATCCCAATCTACATGTTATCAGCCCTTCCGACACCAACAAGAGTCTTACAACAAATTAGGAATATTCAAAGGGATTTTCCTTGGGGCAAAGGGGAAGAGAAAAAGAAATGGGCTTTGGTAGCTTGGGAAAATCTCTGCAAGCCTAAATCCCATGATGGTTTGGATCTCCAGGACCCGGATACTCTAAGCAAAGTTTTGGGGGCAAAACTTTGGTGGAGATGGCTAAAAGAATTAAGAAACCCCTAGGCTAAACTCTAGAAACAAAAATATGCTATGGATTGGCAAGAAACGGACCACATAAGAATGACAGGACACATCAGAGGTTCTCATATTTGGAACAAGGCCTGGGAGAACACAGCTCTAGTTTAGAAACATAGTTTCTGGGAGATCAGAAATGGAAATATTGCTTGGTTTTGGGAGGACAACTGGCAACAGGAAAATAACCTGGGTAGAGAGGAACTAGATATCATCCAAAATGACACCATCAACAAAGGACTGAAAAACGTAAGTGAATATTGGGATCAGTCAAGGGACAATGGTAAATGGAGAATTTGGAAGCTACTAGATTATAGTGGTGAGACCCCATTGAAGACCCAAGCTAAAGCTCTGGAAGCCATTCTAGAAAAGAGACAAATTTTGACCTCAACCTCGAATGATCTGCTAAGATGGGGTAGCAATAACGAGGGTATCTTCAACCTCAAAGAAGCCAAAAGAATAGCCACGAGACTTAACTTCCCAAGCACTAATAAGACTTGGAAAGACTTATGGAACAACCCACACTGGACGAAGATCAAATTGTTCAGGTGGCTGGTTTAGCACAAAAAGATTCTGACTTGGGAGAATCTTAGAAAGAGAGGTTTTCTTGGTCCATCAAGATGCCAATTATGTGGCATGCAGGAAGAAACTATGAATCATCTTCTCAACCTCTGCTCCTTCACCTCAATCTTATGGAATTGGGTAGCAGATATCTTCAAGCAGACAGACAGGAATGAGAATGACATCAATGGTACTTTGAAGAACTGGATAAAGGAATTCTCAGACAATGAGACAGTAAATACAGCCTAGGCTCTAATTCCAGGATTCTTGATCTAGAATGTTTGGAAAGAACGTAACAACGGGATCTTCAAAGACAAATTCGGCTCAGCTCAAAGCATCACAACACAAATCCTAAAACAGCTCAAAGAAACTATAAATTCCCTCTAGAAGCATTCTCCTTAAAAGCCCCCGGGTCACTGAGATGCTCAAATTCTGGAACTATTGGGACTACAGTCACACGTCCCTAAGGACTTAAACAAGGTAGCAAAGCACATTTCAGAAGGAAAGGCTTTCTGGATACCCCCTCCACATGGATTTTTAAAATTCAATATAGATGGCACCTCAAAAGGTAACCTTGGGGATGCTGTTTATGGAGGAGTCATCAGAGATGAAGAGGGAAATATTAAAGTCATCTTTCACAGTCACCTGGGGAGGGCCACCAACAATATGGCTGAACTCATGGCCATGGAGCAATGCTTGGAAATTCTAATAAAGTACAATTTACATAACACTATCATGAAGGGTGACTCAGAATTAATCATTAATTCGGTCAAGCGGCTAGGCTCGGGTATTGCACCAGAAAAATTTTCAAGGCACTGGAGACTTTTGCAGGTATATCATCGAAGTCAATCACACATAAGAATTCTAAGAACTCTCAGTTTTGTTCATGTGCGCAGAGATGCCAACAGAGTAGCGGACTGGCTAGCCAATGAAGGGGTGAGATGCACAAGAGGCAACAGGTGTTGCTTGTGGGGGTCGATACTCACAAGTTAACTGCGGGAGGGTTGTTACACTCTTGCCCATGCAGACAAGGAGCAGTATCAGCACAACCAGGGTATCTAACAGTTAACCTTTGATCAATGGACGAGAGGGGTTTGATAGGAAATCATCCTGAGATTGGGCATACTTGGGTCTCATAGAGAAACACCATAGATAGCTAGCTCATTGGTGCTACTCGAAGCTCGGTTAGTGAGCGAGCAGCTAGAATTTTGTGTCAATCCATCCTAACAGGTGGCTTAGATGATTGGATGGTAGCAGGTGCAGAGCTTCCACAGTTTCACGTTATTGGGTGGCAAAGCAGTTTCCAAGTTATCGAGCGCCCTCAAAACACAAAGTGGTTTCCCAGAAATGTATGCAATGCCACTCAATGGTCAACACGTGGCACTTGGAGGAGAGAGAATACCGCCCACATTGGGTGGGTATTTTCTCTTGAGGTGAAAATATTGCATTTTCTTACTTCACTCCAAATTATGAACATAAAGCACTTATCTATTGTTCCAATGGTTTGTGGCCTTCTTCATGCGCTCTCTGTGGTAATTTCTACTCAAAATTATTTTTTATTGTTATTTTTCAAGATTTAGAGGATCAACAAAGGTTTTTTGATGAGAGATTTTGGTTTTGTGACAGTTCTAATCTCTTCCTTCAACCCTAGTTACCGGATTTTAATCCTCTATGTATGGCAAATCTTGCAACTTGAGTATGGGTGAGGTTTCCCAATTTTCCCATCCATTTGACACATCAAAATATCTTAGAAGATTTGGGAAATCCATTACGCTGCTTCATCAAGATTGATTCAGAAATGATAATGAAAATAATTCACACATTTATTTGCATTTGTGTCGAAGTGAACCTCAGTAAATAAAATCCTCCTTAAATTGGGAAATAGGGTTTATTCCTAACCGGTTGATTATGAAAATATGAATTTTCATTGTAGATCTTGCAAACAACTCGGACACCCACAAAATGTTTTCCCATATTCACAAGGAACGCCTTCCCACCCTAAAGGCGAAGAAAAGTCTTGGGTGGCAAGATCCAAAAGGACCCAGTTGTTCTAATTCAACTATTGCTCAAAATTTAGGTAATTCTCATAATCAAAAGACTCCTTATACACACACTACTCCTGTAGACCTAGCTCAGTGTCATAATATGCCACGATATGCTAGCTCAACCATTAGAGAGGAAGTTCAACCATTCGGGGAAGAAGCTCAACCATCAATTAGTACGATGGCACAAAATTCAGCCATAATTTTGGCATCTACAAAATATGGGCAAAAACATACTCACAAATCAAAACATTCAAATAGTGACAAAGAGCCAACAAATATTCTAGAGCACTCCACAATGGAAACATCTCAAAGAAAAAGAGTAATTATTGCAAAACCTTAGAAGAAAGAAACACAAGAAATACAAACCAATGTAAAACTTGGAGCTTAAATTTTATATATATATATATAATGTTGTGTAGAATGACTAAAGAAAAATTAATGTACTGTGATATATATAGAATTAATAGACTTT